>JAADWV010000495.1:0-25186 GCA_023336295.1 Pythium folliculosum | reverse complement strand
TGTGCGACTTGGCTACATCCGCACTTAAACCGAACCATATTTGGGAAAAACGCCATTTTTGATAGGTTTAGGCGTTTTGAATCCACTTGCAAGTGGATTCTGAGGAATCAGCCAATCCACTTAGGTTCGGACAAACCCGTCTGAATCCACTTGAAAAGATTAATTCCTCTTGTAGGGACTGTCATTTTGGCTGGTTGATTTTCATTGGTTGAAATAGATGGGATTTCCAGCAAGCCAATCAAACGTGTTGGGCACGGCCACGGTCGCCCTGGAATGCGCGAGCAACTTGCACTTGTGCGAGGACCAACGGCCGTTGCCGGAGATCGCTCACTGGAACGTTTTTGCTGGACGCACGGAAAAGCGACGAAAACGGGCAACTGTTGCCAAGTTCCACGGCACGTACAGTATCAGCTTCCACGGTGGAAGCTTCCGCAGGCTGCGCGCGGTCTCCACTGCAAACGAACTACAGATTGGATTTGAGCGAACTTCGGGATCCAAACGACTGGATCCAGAGTGTGACTTGAGTGATATCTCCTTGTGGGACGTGGACCACCACCTACTTTTGAGTCAAAAGTCGGTGGTGGTCCACGTCCCACAAGGAGATATTTTAAAAGTTTTGACCCAACGTGGATCCAGCAGCTTGTGATGTGGGCAACACACCAGCAACATCAAACAGATCAAGACTAAAACACCTACCCCGGGTTCAAATTAACCTAACCCTTATTTTGGGTTCTTTTGAGACCATTTTTTTTTTGTGTTGGACTGTGTGAACCAACAACGAAGAGCTGTAGCCGAGTGGCCTCCACCTCGACGCAAGGGAGTGTGATCGTTCCCGACTTCATCGAAGTGCCAGGAAACGGATCTGCAGAGCACATTGTTCGTTGACAGCAGAGGCTGTCGCCGTTCCCCATCTGCGCAGGTGTGCTGGAAGAAATGGAGCGTGCGTGGCGTTGACATTCGCACGCAACGTCGCACGCATCCTCTCTGAATACTACAGTAGTATGGGGAAACTGCTTTACTAGAACAAGGTTGTAGTGGCTTTTCCAGCAATAGTCAAACCTGTACAACTGTCGTGTTCTGAAACTTGTGTACTGGGTTTGTCCTCTCCAGCCACCCACAACCGAGACTGGCCGCACCCGCCAGAGATAACCCAAACCGTACCGATTAGACGGGTGGTCGTCTCTACATCCTACGGATATCAATAGGACAGCGAAGATAACCCACGCCATGTCCTCCCGCCCGCCATATCTCTTCCCGGACATCCGTCTGTGCTCTCTGCCGTACCGTATGCTGGCTGCGGAAACTCCTGGGCGGCAAGCGTCACCTCGTGAGCGCCAAGCGACTGCGCCGCGAAAGCGATCTGCCGGCGCTGTATCGCTCGCTCCTCCGCCTCCATCACAATCGCTTTTCACAGCGCCCCTCGAGCACTCCGCCATCGCTCCGCTCCCGTGGTGGTGATACATCTCGTCGTGATCCCCGCATATCTTGTCACGGGCGAGTGAATCAGCGTTCTCCACCAGCTGGATCCCCCTCCTCTTCTCCTCCCTTGGAACAACCAATCCACGCTGTTCCAGCCCGGCCAACTTTCCTCCCCCTCGGAAAGCGAACCCAACCAACCACACGCCGTGGCATTCCCCCTCTTCCTCGGAGCCGTTCTGTCTGCCCACAAAGACTTCGACGCGGAGAACCTGATTTGCGTGCTGCTCCGCTCCGCTCCCCTCCGCTTCCCTGCCAAGGTCTCCGCAGTTTCTCTTTTGCCGGCCAGCGACTTCCAGCTCCCCGCGCAAGTCAAGAGCGAGAGACTCTGGAGGTGCGTTCTCCTCCTCCTCTCCCCTCCTCCTCCTCTCCTCCATCTAATCTCCTCTGTTTGTGTGTATCCGCAGCGCAGTCCGACCCCCTCCCCCGTCCGCTAGTGTATGAAGCGAGGCGCCGCTGCCAAGTCCCCCGCGACCGCACCGGCCTCCGCCTCCCCCGTCCCCTCGGTCCCCTCCTCCTCCTCCTCCGCGCCTCCGCCAGTCATGGACGAGCGCACGAGCTCCTTCGTGGAGATGCGCGGCGTGGACAGCCCCGCGCCGTCCCGCTCCAAGTCCAAGGCCTCGCAGCGCGCGCCGGCGTCGCCGTCCACGCCCGTGGTCACGGGCGGCGTCCGCGACTCGGCCGCGTCCTCGCACTCGCACCAGAGCCGCCACACGGTCGTGTACACCGAGAGCGACGCCAACCAGATGATCCTCCGCGCGAACGCGCCGCCCAACTACAGCGGTGGCTTCGACTCGATCATGAAGCAGATGAAGGCCAAGAAGTACTACACCGAGCAGTTCCAGCGCGTGCAGCAGCAGACCGGCATGACCAAGCTGCTCTTCTTTCACGACGACGCGCCGTTCCACTACGAGAGCAACTACCTCGCGCTCGCGCAGTCCTCCTCCGTGCTCCGCGTGCGCATGCTCTTTTCGATCGGCATGCTCGCGCTCGCGGCGTTCTACACGTCGGAACTGACCCAGAACAAGTGGGACGCCGACCCGAAGCTCGGCCGCACGGACAGCGACAAGACCATCATCCTCGCGCTCACATACGGCGTGATCTTGCCGGCGTTCTTCCTCGGACTGCTCGCGAGCTTCACGGCGTTCGGCAAGAAGCATTTGGAGAACGTGACGTTCGCCGTGTTCGTCGTCGTCGCGGCCGCGATGATCGCCAAGAAGCCCGTTGAGAAGATCAAGGGCCCGGTGATCCCGCTGCTGATCTTGCTCATCCCGATCTTCGGCATCACGCGCATGCGCTTTGTCAAGAGCTGCATCATCGGCTGGAGCATCTTCTTCGCCTACTTTATCGTCATGTGCGTCGCGCGCGAGCTCGTGCCGTTCAAAAAGTCGTTCGACACGTACACCGACATCTCGTACCAGACCATCAACTACGGCATCTCGGTCATCGGCGGCATGGTCTCGCAGTACCGCCAGGAGCTGCTCCGTCGCCGCAACTTCTGTCTGCAGCTGCCGTTCTCCGGCACGCTCGACAGTGATGCTCTTGTGGACATGCAGACCGACAAGTTCTCCAAGCGCAGCCTCATGCACCGCTGGTCGCAGAAGTTCCGCCACCCGGAGGTCGAGGAGTGCTTCTACCGCTACTGGTACCTCATCGACCCGTTCCCGTACGAGAACCCCAACTCGGGCTCGCTCCACCAAGGCGTCTTCCGCACAATCCGCTTCGCCGTGTACACGCTCTTCCTCAACCAGTTTGTGCTGCTGCTCCAGGACGTCAAGTTCCTCGAGGTCAAGAAGGACGCGAACGTCCAGCCGAGCGACTTTGTCACGGCCATCGTGCTGCGCATGGGCGTGACCGTGCCGCTCTATATCTCGGCCGCGCTCTTCATGTACCTCGTGGGCAAGGCCTTCTACGCCAAGTGGGTCCGCGAGGCCGAGGAGGCGCGCAACGCCGCGCTCGCGCGCGAGTCCGAGGTCCAGGTCGAGGTCAAGGAGCCCGTGAACGAGCAGCACACGATCGGCACGGGCGACGACCCGAAGCTCAAGCTAGTGGTGGACGCCGCCGTGCTCAAGGACAAGACCAAGGTCAAGGTCATGGACGCGCTGCTCAACAAGGGCGGTTACGTGCGCTCGACGCAGATCTTCTCGTCGGTCGTGATCGCCTGCCACGTGGCCTGCATGGGCATCATCCTCCTGGCTGTGTCCACGGGCACGGGCAAGGGCGGCAAGCCGAAGCCGGTGTACTACATGGGTTTCCTGAATGCCGTGCTGTTCGCGCACCGCTCGGGTTTCCGCGTGCGCTTCATCTACGCGACGTACACGACGTTCGTCGTGGCCGTCGGCATCATCATCGCCGCCAGCAGCCTCTCGCCGGACTACTACCTCGAGTACGCCGGCTTCGTGCTCGTGATCCTGCTCATGGGCATGATGATCTCGTACGAGGAGGAGAACCTGCGCCGCACGTTCTTCGTGCTCAAGTCGATCCGCACGCTCGAGTTCGAGGAGTGGTTCTCGGTCGTGCTGCGCCTCCAGGGCTGGGTGCGCGAGCGCTTCAAGAAGAAGCTCCAGACCGTGCGCTCCAAGGGCAGCAAGGAGATCTCGGACGAGGAGGCCAACGGCAAGAAGAAGAAGAAGAAGGCCGACCCGCCGCTCATCAACACTTCCGCGCAGATGGCGCAGGCCTCCAAGTTCGGCATGTACTCGCAGATGGGCAACATCGTCATCGCGCTCATCGATCTGCTCACGACCGCCTTTTCGTCGTAGAGAGGGGTTTTGCGAGCCCAAGTCATGTTTCCGTCGTTTTCAGCTCTTGGGGAATAGAATCGGAAGTCTCCGTCGGTAGAGCGCGGCGCTCGCTCCACCGTGAGGCGGCCAACTAGTGCGTGCATGCTTCGCCGCCGCTAGGTCCGTCTCGTATAAAAAAAACTGCCTAAATGCACACATCTCTACTTCATGAATGCAACACTGTCGTTGAGCGCTTGATCTGATACATGTCGCCTCGGCTGGTGTTGAGCGTTGGCAGTCGCCAGAGCCACCTGTACAAAGAGCCACTGACTGTGCCGCCACACACGCGAGGCGTCTCAGCGCACTCGAGCTGCCGGAAAACCTCTGCGCAGCCACCAGAAGAGAGTCCTGGTGTGACCGGCCCGATACGGGAACCTTTCCAGCGTTGCGGCCGGCGCGCGCGCTCCGACCGAGTCTGATGGTGAGACGGTCGATACCGTTACGGGTGGCTGCGGTGGTCTCCTGCGCGTGCGCGGCAGCCTCTTTCCTGAATCTGGGAAGGCGCGCCCGGTCGCCAGGTCTCTGCCCGCCCACTGGACCGAGACGCCCGCCCCGGCGACGACAACATAGCTACATGCACGGCGGGCGGGCAACGCCCCCTGCTCCTTTGCTGTCGCCTCCTTGACGCTCTGCCTTTCCTTCTGGACTTGGTCCACTTATTCGCCGACTGACGGAGAGGGTGGGAGCACACTGCCATGGCTTCTTCCTCGCGGGGAAAGACACTGCCTTCTCCTCGTCTCGCAAAGGGCCCGGGGTGCACCTATGAACACACACCGAATGGCTCCATTCTCTCAACGACGCGTGTTGGCGGTTCGCATTGATCGTCTCGCGATGCGATTCGAATGCGCATCCCGAAAGCTCCTCTACAGAGACATCCAGACAGCGACTACGCCACATGCCGCGAGAAAGGCGCGGCTCAGTTGTGCGTCGCCGGGACATGAACCTATATCGTCTTTCACAGGGAACTCCAATGCAGTCTCACTTTGCGTCAAATGGCGCCAAACCAAAGCGCGCCGCCTGTTGCGTGCTGTGAACCGATGGCGACTTGCGTGGGCTTCCGCCGGGGCTGCTGGTTGGCACGCCGTGCCACGTGGTCCGCTCAAACGCGGGCATGTGGCACCGCTGGCAAGACCCCGCCATGTCCCACGGCATGGCCTTGCTTTCTCTCTGGTCGTCGGTTGGTTGGATGGCTCCCTCCCAGCCTGGCCCTTTCTGCCCTCTACAGCCATGTCCAGACGTGCCGGGGCTTATCCGTCCAGGTGCCGCTCTTGGTGATCCCGCAACGGCAGGCCATCCGGTCCGTCGTATCGATCTTTTACTACACCTCCACATCCGCGTGGCCACCAGCGCTTGCTTGGGTGGCGCAGCTGAGCAGCGCTGAACACTCCAGGGCCGCGAGCCTCTGAACTTGGGTGGCTCGAGGTGGGTTGGCTGGGTGGGATCGGCGGCACCGATCTTTCCTTTTCCGCCACTCTCTCAAGCCTCGGTTGCCACGCTTCAGCATGGGTACCACGGGTCCAGGTGGCGGCTCGGGACCGTAAAGGTCCGGATGTCTCGGTTAGGACGCGCGGACGCCCGTCATCCCACTTTCCACCCGCCCAGATGGGCGTCGAGCCCCTCAAGGAAATCCCGAGTCGCGCGATATGAGACTGCATCTTGGGTTGCCCTCCGCACCTCCTGAGGGTGGTCACCGTAACACGGTCTTGACCAAACGGTCTGCATAGTCCAGGCCAGCCGCCCGTGGATAGACTCACATCGCGAGCTCTCTCTCTCTTTCTCGCCCTCTCTTGTCACACTCACTTTCGAATCCGCGTTCTCGTGCTCTCGTCCCGACACTATCAGCATGATCCTCTCGCCCTCGCTCTCCACGCTCGCGCCGGCGGTCGTCGACACGCGCAAGGACGGCTACCACACGGACTACGCCATCCGCGTCCAGCCCAAGCACGGCGGCTTCAGCGACGGCGCCATCGTCTACCGCCGCTTCTCGGCGTTCGTGCAGCTCCAGCGACTCGCCGAGCGCCACTTCCACGACGTCAACTACTGCTGCGGCGGCGAGTGCAACTGCCTGCTCGCGCCGTTCGTCAAGCCCGTGTTCGAGGCCACCGAGTTCTCCACCACGCGGCTCCACGGGCTGCTTGCGCGCAACTCCAAGAGCGTCGTGGCCGAGCGCGTCGTGTTCCTCAACGCGTTCCTCGCGTCGCTCCAGGACGCGCTCGACAAGTGCCCGCCCATCGTGCTCCAGCGCTGCGAGCAGGAGAACTGCAAGCTCACCAAGCTGCTCAAGAGCTTCTTCGGCTGCCTCGAGCAGCCGCGCCAGACCCGCGCGCGCTCGATCTAAGCCAACCCACACGCACACAAGCCGGTCAGCCACCTCGCCACTGGAAGCGAGATGACCCACCCACCCCTACCTTCTCCTCCGTGCCAGCCCACGGCTCCGCCATCGCGTTTAGATCCCTCTCTTTGGTGTTTGTCTTTTGTTCATTGTCGCCACCACCCTTGCGTACTACTCAATGCGTTGACGCAATACATCCTCTGTCAGTGTTGCCACTTTTCGTACCCTGTACTGGTCTTTTCTACTTGTTCTTCTCGTTCTCCGTCTAATGTTCATCGCTTCATGTCCTGCCACCACCACGTCTTGACCGTGCCGTCATGAGAGCTGGACGCCATCAATGCCTGTCGCTCGTGCCACTTGGCGTTGTACGTCACGCCCTGGTGCCCAGCGAGCTTCTCTAACAACTTGCCCGTCGCGACATCCCACACGTACACCGCGCCGTCCTCGGACCCACCCAGAACGAATGCCTCGCGTGGTCCAAACGATGCGCGCACAATGTTCTTCGCAGTGTTCTGGTGGCCCTTGAAGCGCTGGATCGGCTTGTGCTCTAGTGACTGCACGTTGAGATTACGCAGCGAGCCACTGGTCGGCGCAAAGCCGCCGCCGCTGGACCCGCCGACGGCGCCCGCACTCGCGCCGATTGCTCCTGTGGAGAGTTGTGATCGAGGTGCACTGAGCATGCGCATGTCCCACAGTCGGTTGCTGTTATTTCTCGACCCGCTGAGTAGCAAAAAGCCGTTGGACGCGAGCGAAATGGATGTGACCTCACCGAGCGTTTGCCGTAACGTATGCACACAAAGCCCACTCAGAATGTCCCACAGCCGGATTGTGCCGTCCTTGGAGCCGCTGGCGATCAGATTGGCATACCGATTGAACTGAGCGTCGCACACAGAGGCGTTGTGGCCGCGGAATGTCTTGACATTCTGGCCGGTGTGGACATCATACAGTCGCACGGTCTGGTCGTAGCCGCCTGTGACAAGATGCGTCTCACTTGGGTGCAAGTTAACCGAGTACACGTCGCCGCTCGTCGTGCCAGAGCCGAGCGTGGCGACACAGTCGGACCCGAGCGTCGCCATGGTCTGGTTCAGATCGGTGGCATCGTTTCCCGAGCCAGCACTGGATGTCGTAAAACGGGATGCAGACGTCACAGCGGATCCATACTCGTGCTCACTGTCGTCTTCGAGCGCGACGTTGTCGACGTAGTGCTGCATCTCTTGTGACAAGTCCGTCAGGGCGTGGCGAACATCCCAGATCTTGACAGTGCCGTCGCCTGACGCTGAGTATAAGCGATCGCCGGCCGTGTTGGATGTCATGTACCAGATCCGGGATGAATGGCCCTTGAGTTCGCGCGACCATTTTTTGCAAACCTCCCCAGTCGCTGAACCTCGGTTAGAGGAGCTGTTGGTGATTGTTGGATCGACGGGGAACTCGACGGGCCATAACCGGATTGATGCGTCGCTGGAACCGGAGGCGAGGAACTCGCCATCGTGGCCGACAAAGTTCACAAACTTGACATTCTGGGAGTGGCCCACATATGTAGACTTGACGCAATTCGGCAGCACTTCGCACTCGAAATCCTGCAGCAGCGTCGTGACCTTGGGCACGGTCTTCGGGTGATACCGACTGAACTCCATTTGATACGCGACCGACTGATGCAGTAAATGGAGCAGGCGGTTGTCGGGCATGTAGTCCGGAGCGCTCTGCGCGTCACTGCTGCCGTTGGCAGCGTTGCCCTGGTCGCCCGAGCTCCCGTTGGTGTGGTGGCTGCTCGACCCGGCGGCGGAGACGAGCTCGTCAAGCTCAAACGTGGACCGCAGCTGCTCCACGAGCTTTTCCCGTGACCGCACGACGCCCTCCCAGTCGCGAAACGCCTCAACTTCGCCCACGGCCTTGCACGTGAGCAAGTAGCACAGGTCCTTGAACTCGTTCCGGTTGGTCATGGTCGAGATCTTCTCGAGCGGCTTGAGGTGCGTCGTGAGGAACGTGAACGCCTTCTGGTACTCCTGCCGGTCAATGAGCTCGAGGTACTCTTGCTTGCACACGGCGTAGAGGAAGCCTTGCTGCGAGTGAAACTTTTTCAGGTGCTTGTTGATGAGCTTGGCCACGACGTCCCAGTCGCCCTCGTGGATCGCCTTGGTCATGCGCCGCAGCACGTCCTTGTCCTGTTGCTTCTCCAGCAGCTTGACGTTGGCCTCGTCCTGGATCGTCGCGCTCGACATGGCGAATCCTTCTTGCTGGAGGTACTGCACGATCATCTGCAGCAGGTCGCGGCGGATCTGGTCGTTGCTCTCGTCGAACGTGGCCTGCGGCGGGATCGTCGTGCGGTGGAAGCCCACGTGGGACCACTGCGACGACGACGCCGTGGTCGCCGGCGACAGTGTCGTGGACGCCGCGCGATGCGAGTGATGCTGGTGATGGTGGTGGTGCTGGAGCGGCCGGGCATTTCGCACGTGGCCGTCGGCGATCGTCGCCACGTTGGTCTCGCTCACGCTCTTGCGGATCGTCGACGCGCCTTTCTCTTTCGCGGACTTGCCCGAGCCAGCGGCGGCGGCGGCGGTCGAGCCGTTCGCCGCCGCCGCTGTGGCCTTTTTTCGGGGGCTGCCGGCGGCGGGGCCGTCCAACGGCGTTGCCTTCGTCGCGGTCGCGGCGGCGGTTGAGGCGGCTTCGCTCATCGTATGGCGCCCAGAGACCCACGGATCGATGCGGAATAAGAAGTGCTTTGCGGTGCGCGTGCCGCGGGAGAGGCTGTGCGCGCGGGGGCGTCGCTACGCGCGGGGGGAAGCGGACGCGTCCCGAGACTCGCGGGTGCCAAGGTGGCGTTGCAGTCGCGAAGATCAAACCACGCCCCGAGTGAAACACCTTTTGTGCCCCACAGAGAGAAACCGGTAACGATATTGAAATACCGGTTATGTCGGAAACTCAGCCGACCCGTATCTAGTTCAGAATGTTAGGAACTTTCAGCGGCGGTTTGTACCCGAAAATGCATCGAGAATCAAACGTTTGATTGGAAGTGTAACCTGCAGTGCCCAGGGTACACGTACGATTGACAGCGACCACGCACCATGCAGCACGCGCCGCCGCGGGCCAACCACTGTGCGGGGGTGCGTCTGAGAGCGGACCCGCGGCCCCTTATGCATGGGCTCCGCGATGGCTCCCGACCGCACGCCCGAGCGCGCGCGGGAGATGTCCATGCGTATCCCGGAGCGGCTTGGACATGACGACCGTCGCGTCGCTGGATCTGATGGAGCGCGCCACGCTGATTGGTTTATTTTCAGGTGCCCGACCACCGCGAAGAAGCTACACACCCGACCTCGAGCGGCCTCTCTCCCCCCCCCCGACTCGTCCTCCATGGCAAGCGCCGCGGACGCCGAGGCCGAGCGCAAGCGCGTGCGCGGCCGCGCGTACGTCAAGCGCTTCTACGAGAAGAAGAAGGTGCGCTCTGAGACCCTCCCTCGTGCCGTGTCAGCTGATCCCTAACGGTACTCTACCTTTCTGGCATGGTAGGCCACGCTCGCGACGCTCCAGGCGGAGCTGGCAGCGCTCGACGCGCAGTACTCGGCACTGGCCGCGCAGGCTCCCAATGCGGCGGCCCCGTCGGCGCTCCAGAGGCGGTACGAGTCTCTCACGCAGCTCAAGTGGCAGCTCTACGCCGAGAACGACGCGCTCCGCGCGCGTGCGACCGAGCACATGATCCGCGAGGCGCGGCTCCAGCAGATCCTCGACATGGAGCGCCCACGCGCGACACCCCGCCAGGGCACGTTCCACTTTCGCTGGATCACGAGCGAGGCGTGCCAGCGCGAGATCGCGGCGAGCCGCGCCCACGTCGCGCCCTTCCTCGACGGCTCGCAGCGGCGGCGCGCGCGGGGCCTCGAGGTGTTTGGCTGGAGCGACCAGCGCGACGTGGCCGACGGGCAGCTCGCGTTCGCGTTCGAGAAGACGTTCCACAACACGACGCCGCGCGAGTTGATCGACCGCACGTGGGTGGTGTTCACGAACGAAGCGACCCACAGCGCGATCTTCAGCGCGTCCATGAACGCGCGCGTCCACATGCTGCAGCGCGTGGACGACAACGCCATGCTGTTCTACTGGCGCCTGCAGCCCGACGGCGCGCCGTTCACGATCAAGTGTGTGTTCCTCCTCCTACGGTTCGCGGTCCCCGACGGTGGGTTTGTCATTGTCTGCCGCCACGTGGGCAAGGAGGCGATCGCGTTAGACGACTCGCTGGTGGAGGACGCGCTGACCGACGGCCGGCCTGTGTACTGGGCGAAGATCGACACGTGCACCGTGGTGCAGCGCTGTCGTGACAGAGAATGCGACGTGACCTACCTCTTCCGCGGCGCATCCATGTCGCTGGTCTGGACCGTCGAGGTGCTGCTTATCTGCATGCGGTTCGAGACCCTTGCGCTGGGCGCTCGTAGGCTCCCCCCGACGACATGAGACGCTCTCCGCCCTGCGTGCAATGACGTTTCGGACGAACCGACCTCGAAGACATGGAGAGGCGCCCCTACAAGCAGGAGGGAGGATCTACACCCCCACAACCGAAACAACACCAGCTCAAGAGTCTTGGGGGTGTCTTGAGTCAAGACACCCCCAACACGGGTGAAGGTCCTTGCTGCGGCGCCGACAGTCGTTCATTGCGTCGTGGCGCTGGCGAAGCATTCAACGAGGACAGGTCGTGTGCGAACCTACGACCACTTCCCCGCAAACTACGACATGTAAGCATACATAAGCAACTGCGCAAAATCCAAGGTTGAATGGAGTATTACGGCTCGGTTTAAGAGAACGACTACTGTGGCTCCAGGAGCACTCAGTAGATGTCACGGTAAAAAGATGCAAAATAGGAGAGACTCGCCGAGGGCAAGCTGGTCAAGCACCCTCCGCCCCCAGCTGCGATGTCGCTACGCAGGCTTAGTAGACGACCTTGGCCGACACCACGCCGACCTTGGCCTGGCGCGAGCCCGTACCCTTCTTCAGGTAGCAGTACGCCTTGCCGTCCGAGTTGTAGTTCACGAACGTGTAGGCCTTGCAGCCCTCCGTCTCGAAGCACTTGTCGCAACACTGCTCCGGGAGGAGAAGCTGGTGCGTCGAGATATCGTCACCGTAGTAGTCGACAGCGACCTCCTGCTTGCCGCACTTGGCGTCAAGGCGACGGCACTGGTAGAAAGTCGGGTTCCACGGCTGGCAGTACTCACCGGTGGGGCACGCCTGCGGGCCAGTCTGGTCGTTGCCGCACTGGCTGCCCGAGACGGGATCCGTGGGGGTCGTGATCGTGGCCGACACGGCACCAACCTTAGCCTGGCGCGAGCCCGAGCCCTTCTTCAAGTAGCAGTACGCCTTCCCGTCCGAGTTGTAGTTCACGAAAGTGTAGGCCTTGCAGCCAGGGGTCTCGTAACACTTGTCACAGCACTGCTCGGGGAGGAGAAGCTGGTGCGTCGAGATGTCATCGCCGTAGTAGTCCACAGCCACCTCCTGCTTGCCACACTTGGCGTCCACAGTACGGCACTGGTAGAACGACGGGTTCCACGGCTGGCAGTACTGGCCGCTCGGGCACGGCTGTGGGCCGACCTGGTCGTTACCGCACGTGCCGCTCGGAGGCGGCGGGGGAGCCGTCGTCGGGGGAGCCGTCGTCGGGGGAGCCGTCGTCGGGGGAGCCGTCGTCGGGGTCGTCGACGACGAGATCGAGGCCGACACGACACCAACCTTGGCCTGGCGCGAGCCCGAGCCCTTCTTCAGGTAGCAGTACGCCTTCCCGTCCGAGTTGTAGTTCACGAACGTGTAGGCCTTGCAGCCAGGGGTCTCGTAACACTTGTCACAGCACTGCTCCGGGAGCAGGAGCTGGTGCGTGGCGAGGTCGTCACCGTAGTAGTCCACGGCGACCTCCTGCTTGCCACACTTGCTGTCGATCGAACGGCACTGGTAGAACGACGGATTCCACGGCTGGCAGTACTGGCCGCTCGGGCAAGCCTGGGGGCCAGTCTGGTCGTTACCGCACGATCCACCCTGCACCGGCGGCGGCGGGGCGGTCGTCACGGGGGGCGGCGGCGACGTCGTGACGGGATCCGAGCCACCGCAGGCGATCGACTGGCGCAGCAGCGCCGAGACTTCGTCGTAGCTCAGGTCGAGCTCCGTGACCGTGCCGGCGCTGGGCTTGCCGACCGTGAACCAGAGGAAGTCCGGGTGGTTGGTCTGCGAGTTGCCCAGCCACTCACCGCCGATGATGTTCTGGTTGGCGTCAAGCTCGAGCAGGTACTGGTACGTGCGCGTGACCGTGGCCGAGTTCACGACACCGTTGGACACCAACGGGCCGTCCTCGATCCACTCGTTGATGTAGCGGAAGCTCATCTGCACGTAGGCGATCGACTTGGCGTCGCGGTTGAACGGGTACCCCGAGACGCCAAAGTAGGTCTGGGCGGCCTGCGTCGGGGTCATGATCTTGGGCGCGCTGGTCGAGTAGCTGCGCACGGGTTGGTTCCACACCTGCGCGTCGGCGTTGACGTCCACGATGAACGACTTGCGGAAGCGGCCCATGATGTTGCTCACGGCGATGTGGAAGAAGCCCGCACCAAGGTCGCGCTCCCACGGGTCCGTGAAGCGGCCGTACTCGTCGCGCGCGGAACCCGCGCCGTCGTAACGCGCACCGGTGAACACGATCGGGATCTCAGCACCATCGTAGACGGCCGTGAGCAGCCCCTTGATGTCGAACGGGTGGAAGGTCACGCCGTTCTTGACGACGTTGCAGCGCGGCTCGGGCTCCTCGATGGCCGCGGGCGCCCAGGCGTGGCAGATGCCGTACCAGCCGGGCACGCAGTAGCCCGAGCCGGCGCCTTCGCGGCGCGCGCACTTGCTGCCGTCGTTGAACCGGTTGCACTGGTTGTCGGTCGTGCACGTGCGGCTGCCGTCGGCCTGGCCGTCGATGCCCAGGGTCGAGGACACTTTGTTCTTGAACTGGTTCACGTCCTTGCCGAAGGCCTTGGCGTACTTCTCGGCGGGCGACGCCTCGTTGGTCCAGCGCCAGTTGATGCTGTCAAGGTACGTGGGCCAGTACCCGCTGGGCCACGGCGGCGTGCCCGAGTCGCCGCTGCCGTAGTTGGCGTAGATCGAGTTGACGTTCGTGTCCAGCGCCGTGTTGAAGTACGACTGGAGGCGCGCGATGTCATTGGCCACATCGTCGACCGGGACGGGCCCCTCGAGCTTGCGGCGGCGCGCGGCGGCGTCGGTCGTGTTGCCGCCGCTGGCGAGCACCTCGGCGACCTCGGCACGCGTGAGCGTCGAGTCCTCCTTGGGCAGCACGGGCTGCACCATGTCCGGCGCGGGCTTGCCGCCGAACGCCGGGTTGCGCTTGTTGAGGCGCGAGACGACGCCGATGGGCGTCGTGGGGTTCTCGAGGATCGAGGCGCCGAGCGCGAGCTGCGGCGCGAGCAGCGCCGCGAGCGCCGCCGCGAGCAGCAGCGACGAAGGCGCGCTGACCATGGTTCCGGTACGTTGAGTGGGTCTTGGTATCTCTTGCGGGCTGGCCGGGAGATTGGAGAGTGATGACAGCGAAGCGGAGCGAGTGACCCAGGATCCAGTGCATCTCGATCCAGCGAGCGGAGAGAGGGGGGAGAGACCGGAAGGGGAGGATCAACACGTCCATAGGAGTCGAGGCGAACGCTGGTTTGCTGGACACATCGCCACGGCGTCCAGTGGAAGAAAAAGAACAAAACGCGATGGCATCTGGAAGCCCCAGACCGGTGATATGTGTGACGGTCTGCGGGTGTGGCACTCCAAAACAACGAAAATCGAAGGAACGAATCTGTGGGCGCTCTGGGTGTGCACCTAGGGAAGGGTGCGTGCGTAATACCCCGGGAGGCCAGTCACCTGCCATATCCGCGCTAGTTTGCTCGAGAGACCACTCCATACATAGACCCACACTGCATTTGGTCTGCGTCAGACCAAATTGGGTAGCTCAGCCCGCGACGACTTCACAAGATTTAGTCAGACTAAATCGACATTCAGTAATACAGCGAAGGCATGGTTGTGTCATGGAACCATGTATGCCGCAGACGTTTTCACCTGATCTAGTTTGACTCTAAATGGAGTGAACGGTTTGTTTCCTCTTTCCGTGTCACAGAACATGGAACGGTGTGCTATCATTCAAGGATGCTGGCACATTTTTTTAGGCGCAACGGCGTCGATCCAGAGCCACAAAACGTGCCCGAACCCTGAAGTGTACCCACTTTCTCGACCTCCTTCCACGTTCTGGGTGGTTGAAGTCTGGGCTTTGCCAGAGCAGTTCTGAACAGTCATAAACGCCTGATATTTTTGTTCCCATGCGTTTGTTGGGGCACGTTTCTTTTTTGTTCTGAAATGGACAAACCGAGGCAAGCGACAGTCAACATCCTGAACTCTGGGAACACGAACAAACGCCACATCTTGTGTCTGTGTGTGCAGCCATATCTAGATGCACGCGTGCTTCAAGGTTGCGAGAGAATTTCTCAAAAGGCGATCGGGAGGAAGTGAGATGAAATGGGATTTTTTTCATATTTCGCGTTTTTTAGGCTCGGCTTGCATCCACTTCGAACGATGAAGCTGCTTGCGGGTGCCTTTGGACCGACATCCAGGCGGCTCCTTCCCATCCATAGAGCAGCAGTCGCTCTCCTCTCTTCCCTTCGCCCCAGGCCGCTGTCGCCACCCGCCAAGTTGCGTTTTTGGGTCCCTCTGAACCCACGGACGGGTTCTCTCTTCCGCCTCAGCCACATCACCAATTGGGTGGGAGCAGGTGACTGCCTGTCAAACTTCGACTCAAAGCCCAGTCGCGCCAAAGCGACCCCCACCCACGCGCAGGTGCGCATTGTCTCAGTCTCATAAAACGTAGGGACACCAACTCCTCCGCTGCCCCCTCCTCCTCCCCCTCCACGCACCAACAGCAGACTTGAAGCTTCGGCACCAGGAGCTTCGAGGGCCGCAACTGCTGACGTAGTGGCAGTGTCACCCGGAGTGCACAATCTTTCCAAAGATACTGTACATACCACGGTACCATGAGTGTGGCACGGTCTCACCAAACAACCACTCCCCCATTGAGGCTGCTTCGGTGCGGCTGGCGTTTGATGGGGCGCAAGGGTCTCAAGGCGCCTAGTGCAAGTGACTCAGGGGGTCCCTGTACAAGACACCACCGCCCGTCCAGGAAACGCTGAATGGGGTTTCTATACTGACTCAATACAGAATCATATCCATGTGGCCGTGTGCTAAGTCACTGGGAGGGGCTGAAGGCGTTTTGCGAGACACCGTACCGGGTGCCAGGCGCCTCATTAGGACGAGATGGGAAGGGCTTCGGGTCATGGCATGCGTTTTCCGAGTCACAGACTTAACCACTCGGATCTAGTCGGGTTCCTGTATTGTACGGTATTGTCTGATACAGTATGCCACCCAGGGTGTTTTGACCTTGAACTTTTGTATCGCTTTCGTGAGTCGCCCGGCGCCATCAACAGTAGCACCGACCGCCGGATTCTTTTCGTCGCCTGAAAATTTGCCTTTGAAGGAAGGGGTGGCCATCGCTCTCTCTGCAGTTGGACGGCCAGGCTGCCCAGTCTAGCTCCAGGTGCGATCTGTGTGGAGAGAGGAAATTGCAAAGCGGGGTACAAACTAATAAGCTTGCCCGTTCCGGGGTACAGCAACTGCAAGACGTGGTACAATCTGCAAAATGACTCCAAAGCGGGGTACAAATACTGATATAGGTCGGGCGTTCTGGGAGATGAATGAGATAGGTGGGTTGGGGACAACATCCATCCACTCCGAAGACATCGCGAACGTCGCCTTGCGTCCAGGATCGACGCGAACGACTAGATTTTGAAGCGGTCGCTCGGCAAGAGCACGTCCGCGCGCTCGAACGCGCCGCCCCGTCCGGGCAGCCACCGAAGCCGCCGGCTCGTGGTTGTTCGTGTCGAAGAGCTGCCTCAGCTAGGGTGTAGTATCGCGATCTACATATTAAGCTGTCTTACGCTACCACGCCGCACTGGTCTATCGCTGGGGCTCCCAAGTGCTTGGGAGCCCTCTACTCGCTCGAGCAGTTCATATTCCTTGATGCGCCAGCGAACATTCGTACCGACCAAACGCCACCACGTTCCCATCTCCACGTTGAATTAGTACATTTAGGACCTCTACCCCGCTTTGGAGTCTTTTCCCAGATTGTACCACGTTTTGGAGTCGCTGTACCCCGGAACGGGCAAGCTAATTAGTTTGTACCCCGCTTTGCAATTTCCTCGTGTGGAGAGATGGCCGGCCTCCCAGAGAGATTTTCGAACAACTGAGATCTTGGTGCAGGCGCTGCTGCGCGCACGTGCCTGGCTGGCACTCGACGCTTGGGTGTGGATACCGCACCCTCGAGCGTGACTCACGTGAGTCACGTGTCGTCAGGATCAAAGTGACAAGGCGAGCATTCGGGTCAGCTGAGTGTCTTGCTCCAGCGCTGACCACCGCCGATGGCGACACTCCATTAGTACATAAATCTGGACAGTACCGTAAGGTCTCTTTTCTATGTGGCCAATTCGCTCGCGTCTCAGTTCGGGAACAGCCCAGAACCAGGACTGACGGTCTCCCACACGAAGCCTCGGAGCACCCATCCCAGTCGAGAGGCAGCTCCGTGAACGAGGTCGCTTCCGCTTGAGGCTCCTATCCCCCACGTATAGGTTGGCTCGTCGCTGCCTTGGTCTGTCAGTCAACCACGCGTCAGGCGACCGATGTTACGATTTGCGATGGTTTCTGCCCGCGTCACGATTGCGGCTAGCAACGGAATGGTCCCGTCAGAATCACAAGTGAACGTGAGCTCAGCACGGCATCGGTGAACCAAGAAAGGTCGTCGGCCCGAGTAGCGTGGTGATTGAGTGTATTGGATCAGAACTGGCCCTCGTCATGGGCCAGAGGTTCTCAAGCTCTTGTGTTTAGGAAGACGAATCTACAGACGCGCACCGATCAAGGCGGAGACAGCGCCGACCTTCGTAGAGCGCGAGCCCGCGCCGGTCTTGAGGTAGCAGTACGCCTTGCCGTCCGAGTTGTAGTTGATGAACGTGTACGCCTTGCACCCAGCCGTGGCGTAGCACTTGTCGCAGCAGTCCTCGGGCAGCAGCAACTGGTGCGTGGCAATGTCGGCGCCGTAGAAGTCGACGCCCGTCTCCTGCTTGCCGCACTTGGCGTTGAGGCGACGGCACTGGTAGAACGACGGGTTCCACGGCTGGCAGTATTCACCACTGGGGCAGCTCTGGGGGCCCGTCTGGTCATTGCCACACGGGTTGCCCGAGGCCGGCGGCGGCGCCGTCGTGGGTGGCGCGGTCGTGGGTGGCGCGGTCGTGGGCGGCGCCGTCGTGGGTGGTGCCGTCGTTGGGGTCGTCGACGAGGACGAGATCAAGGCCGACACGAGACCCACCTTGTTGGCGCGCGTGCCGGAGCCCTTCTTGAGGTAGCAGTACGCTTTGCCATCCGAGTTGTAGTTAGCGAACGTGTAGGCCTTGCAGCCCGGCGTGGCAATACACTTGTCACAGCAGTCCTCGGGCAGCAAAAGCTGGTGCGTGGCGATGTCATCGCCATTGTAGTCGATGCCAGTCTCCTGCTTGCCGCACTTGGCATCCAGACGCCGGCATTGGTAGAACGACGGGTTCCATGGCTGGCAGTACTCACCGCTGGAGCACGGCGTCGGACCGGTCTGGTCGTTGCCACACTGGCTGCCGGACGCCGGCGGCGGCGCCGTGGTCGGAGGGGCTGTGGTGGGCGGGGCCGTGGTCGGCGTGGAGCTGCCACACGTCGCCGACTGCTGGAGCAGCTCGAGCACGTTCCTGTAGCTCAGTCCGAGCGCCGTGACGGTATCCGCTCTGGGCTTCTCCGTGTTGAACCAGAGGAAGTCCGGGTGGTCGGTCTGCGAGCTGTAGACCCACTCGCCGCCGATGATGTTCTGGTTGGCATCGAGCTCCAGCAGGTACTGGTACGTGCGCGTGACCGTGGCCTTGTCCACGATGCCCGTGGACACGAGCGGACCATCTTCGAGGTACTCGTTGATGTAGCGAAACGCCATCTCCACGTACGCGATCGACTTGGCGTCCTTGTTGAACGGGTACTGCGGCACGTTGAAGAAGAACTGCGCCGCGACCGACGGCGTCATGATCTGCGGCTTGCTTAGCGTGTACCCGCGCACGGGCTGGTTCCACACCTGCGCGTCGGCGTTCACGTCCACGACGAACGACTTGCCGAAGCGGCCCATGATGTTGGTCACGGCGATGTGGAAGAAGCCGGGGCCCAGGTCGCGCTCCTTGGCGTCCGTGTAGCGGCCGTACTCGTCGCTCGCCGAGCCGGCGTCGTCATAGCGCGCACCGGTGAACACGATCGGCACGTCGGCGCCGTCGTAGACCGCGGTCACGAGGCCCTTGATGTCGAACGGGTTGAACGTCACGCCGTTGCGGACCACCTTGCAGCGCGGCTCGGCCTCGAGGATGGCAGCCGGTGCCCAGGCGTGGCAGATGCCGTACCACGTCGGCACGCAGTAGCCCGAGGCGGCGCCGTCACGGCGCGCGCACTTGCTGCCGTCGCGGAAGCGGTCGCACTGGTTGTCGACCGTGCACACGCGGCCGCTGTCGGCCTGCGAGTCGATGCCCAGCTGGGTCGACACGTTGTCCGTGAACTTCTTCGGGTCGAGCCCAAAGGCCTTGGCGTACTTCTCGGCGGGCGACGCCTCGTTCGTCCAGCGGTAGTTGATGCTGTCGAGGTACGTGGGCCAGTACCCGCTGGGCCACGGCGGCGGGTTGTACCCGGCGTTGCCGTACTTCTGGTGGAGCGTGTTGACGTTGGTCTCCATGGCCACGCCAAAGTGCTCCTGCAGGCGCGCCACGTCGGCGCTCGTGACCTCGAGCTTGCGGTGCGCGGCCGTGGTGTTGCCGCCGCGCGCGACGACCTCGGCCACCGCCGCGCGCGAGAGCGTGGCGTTGCCGTCCGCCACCGGCACGATGGGCTTGACCATGTCGGGCGACGGGCGCCCGCCGAACGCCGGGTTCTTGTGGTTCAGGCGCGAGGTCACGCCGAGCGGCGTCGTCGGGTTGGACAGGATCGACGCCGCGTCCGTCAGCGCGCACGCGAGCGCCGCCGCGAGCAGCAGCGACGAGGGCGTGCACACCATGAGCGAGACGGGGGGAGTACGAGGTTCTGGTGGTGGGCGGAGTATCTCCAGCGCGCCGGCCGAGAGATTGGGGAATGAGCGAGAGAGAACGCTGCTCCCTGGACGGGCAGCAGAGCAAATTTTCGCTCGTGGGTCCGCTGGTGTGGCGGCCGGCGGGGCGGGCGTCTCATCTCCACGCTCCTTCGCCGGACTGCCTGCTTGCCCTTCGATTTGAAGTGCTCCACTCCTTACCTTCCAGGTATCAGGCTGTCGCCCCTGGAGCCTCCAGGGGCGAAAGCCTGATACCTGGAAGGTCAGGAGATCTGCAACCCAATTGAAAGCGCACCATGTGGTGGTGTGCGGGACAGAGCCGCGCCAAGTGAGCCCATGGCACTCGAGAATGAGTTGCCCCCCAAACGTCGAGAGATTTCGCGGCGCCCGGGCGGAGCGCGAGCGGAAGGCGCTTCCCCCGCATAGCCCTCTGTCTCCAAATGGGCGTGTAACTGTATTCGCGATGGCCCTTGGGGAGCTGCCGCGAAACGCTCGACCATACAAAGCGCCTGTGCTGGAGGTTCAGAAGTATAACTTCGCCTACTGGGCGCAGGTGTTGAGCGCGTCCGCCGTGGGTGGCACTCGCCTCAGCGTGGTTCAGTGGAGACGAGAGATGTACGGATAGAGCAAGCGCGCGACCCGACGCACGGCACGACGGATAGACCTCCACGCCAGAAGCCTCCAGGGCCTCCAGCGGAGGCCGCCTCCGAGGCGTGCTTGCTTCCTATCCACCCGGGACCCCAGGATTGTGATATGGGGATATCACGACGTTTGCTGCTGGCAGCGCCAATGGCACTGCCATCAAGACCCATGCATGTCACACGGCGTGGTGAGATGGATGTCTCCCGTGAGGTGACCCGTTTCTGTGGTCGTGTGATTCATTGCAAGTGGGTGGTGTGCGCAGTGCACCCACGATGGCGCTGTGGGACAGGGGTGCGATCTAGTCACTATAAAATGTATGCACCGGTCAGAGTAAAATCAATTATTCAGGTGAGATCCTGATTCTCTAAAAATCAATTATTGTCCGTCAGACATTGGGCTTCACGGCCCACATTAGCAGCGAAAGAACCGAGATTCAGCGACTCGGTAAAATCAATTATTGAGGGCCATGGTGTTTAGAGCAGAATAATTATTTTTCCTTCTCCCTAAAAATCATTTTTCCGTCAATATATTTTTACGCACCCCTGCCTGTGAGCCCTGCTTTCGAGCTTCTTCATGGCTGAAGCCCTCTTTGCGTCTTCGTCCGCACTGAGTAAATGGGTGCAAACCAGTCAGGCCGATTGGCTGGGCGTCCCGCTCGGCGGGCGATGATACTCTTCCAGCTGATGCCGCTCCGCTGCCTCGGCCGGGTCCGCCCACTCATACCGCCACGCGGGCCGGAGGCTCCTATCCCCGACAAACCCCTCATACGTGCACGGCGCATTACCTCGCGGTAGCAAGTGTCGCTGGCAGCTCGCCGGCGCGCTCAGGCAGTCGGTCGTCGGGTGGAAAATCCGCTGCAGCGCCGGCAGCGCGCCCCCCGGCTGGCGCCCGCGGCGCAGCCACGCACAGTCGCTCGCGAACGCGAGCGTCACGACGCACAGCTGGCGCAGACTCGCGCGGCGCGTGCGCCAGAAGGCGCAGCGTGTGCTGTAGGGCAGGTGGACGTGCGTGAGGCGAGGACACAAGCGCGCCAGCTCGGGCATCGACTCGGCGAACGGGCTCGCGAGCACGCGGAGGTTCGGGAGGCGATCGTAGAACCAGAGCGGCAGCGGCGCCGAGGCCGGATGGCCCGCGAGCCCGAGAGCCGGCACATAGAGCTCCTCGAGCGTCTCGGCGCTCGCGAACGTCACGCGCCGGTCGCGCGCGTGGCGCACTCGCGTGAGTTGGCAGTGCTGGAATGCGAGCCGCTTGAGGTGTCGCAGCCGCGCGAGCGCCACAAGCACGCACTCGGCGCGCCAGTTGACGCAGACTTCGACGTGCTCCACTTGCGCCAGCATATCGCGCACGAGGCATCGTGGGCGTCGATACGGACGCCGCCACACAACACGAGCCGCCTCAGTTTCGCGTTGGACGGCGGACGGGGCCCTGCGCCTCGGGTAAAGAGGGTCGTACGGTCGGGATCATCATAGTGCTGTGGCGCGACGGGGGCATAGTGCCACACGAGTGTCTCGAGCGCCGGCAGGAACCCGACGAGGTCGCAGACATACCCGTTGAAGAGGTAAAGCTCGCGCAGCCGGGACAGCGCTCGCAGCGGCCCGCAGTGGTCGCACGCCCACGCCACGGTGAGCTGGAGGTGCTCGAGCAGCACGAGCGACGCGAACGGCCGCAGATCGTGCTGCTGGTGCCCGGCGAGCCGCAGCGACCGCAGATGCGTCATGGAAGCCCATGTCGGGTGCGCGTACGTGGGCCATGGATCGCCCCGCACGGCGCCCCACTCAGAGTACTCGCACAGCGTCTCGTGGTGCGTTCCTATCGCTTCGTGTGGGAGCGCTTCCCACGTGCCCCGCGTGACCAGTTTGGTCAGTGGTGCGATGTCGGACAGGCGCGCAGCACCCTCCAGGGGAATGAAGGCAGACGGTCTCATCAGCGTGAGCTCCTGTAGCGACGGCAGTCCGACCGCGATCGCGAACGAGAGGATCGGCGCGTCCTCGAGGTGGAGCAAGCGCAGCCGCGGCAGCTCACCGAGGCGGTTGGTCACACATCGCGCGCGCTTGATCACCAGCTCACGGAGCTGAGGGACGCACTGAGAAAGTAGCGCGAGGTCCAGCGGACGCTCCCACACGTGGTCGAGAGAGAGTCTCTCCAGCGCCACAAAGCGGCCGAGCGTGTGCCACTGGAAGTCGTGCTCGGGCCACGCCGTGTACTCGTTCGAAGAGACCGAGAGTCCGCGCACATGCAGGGCGGCTGGCAGCAGAGCCGCGACGTGGAGCGTATCGGCGACCACATACTGGGTCGCGACGGCACCGCCCGTCTGGCAATATGTGGTCGGTGTCACCGCTGACGTCATGAGTTGCAAGAGGAGCTGGTTTCGCGGGGCGTCCGGATGGAGATACAGCTGGAAATGGCGCTGAAACGCGTCTGCGAGCGGCGGCAACGCGTGCCGGCAGATGCGAACCACGACGGTGCGAAGCGAGGCGAGGTCCAGAAAGCCCGCGAGCACCTCGGCTGCCGTGTCTGGGAGATCCAGCAGCGCTGGTGGTGGCGGCGCGAGGTCGGCAGGTGGCTGCGCTCGCATGGTGGTGGTCGTAGAGTCTTCGTTTTGTGGCCGCGTTGGTGGATACGTGCGACCGGGCACAGCCAACGGAGACTAGGGCCATCAACGGTAGGTGACCTATCAGATACTAAAAGCTGATCTAAAATTCCAATAAAAATGAGCGTGCCTAGCACATCTCTATCACCCTCTGTGTGTGCGTGTACCTCTACTGGGCGACGTGGAGGTGGCTCCGGTCGTAGAACTGCCTGGTGCTCGCGCCCTTGGGCGTCGGGCGGTTGTTGGACACGTCCTCGGCGCCCTGGCCCACGAGCTCGGACGTGAGCATGAAGGGCCCGTTGTTGCGCTTGTACTGCGAGTTGCCCGTGCGCATAGTGTAGAACGTGTCGCGGTGCGACTTTTGGTTGAACTCGGTGGTCTGCGTGCGCCCAATGTCGTAGAGGAACTTGGTCTCCGAGAGGCCCTCGGGGAACTTGTGCTGCTGCTGGAGCGCCTCAAGCTCGTCCAGCGCGGCGTCGCTCTGCCCGGCCTTCTGCTTGTCCACGATGTCCATCTCCTTGACCAGCGTCTCGCGGTACTGCTCCGTGCGGATGTGGCTCATGAACTCGTCGCGGCGGCTCGCGTCCTTGGAGCCGAAGCCCGACTTGCGCTTGTCCATGGGCTCGGTCTTGAGGTACATGGTCTTGTCCTGGAGCGGGTCGGACGCATACGACTTCTTCTCAAAGTACCCGATGCCGTTGCACGTGTTCTTGGCGGGGATGGTCATGAGCTGCTTGCCCTTGTGGCGCCCGCCCTTGCCGTCGATCAGGTGCGGGTCGCGGTACGGGTCGCCGATCGTGAGGTAGCTCCCGGCGATGTTCTTGTTGAGCACCTTGGTCGTGTACATCGTGGCGTGGGGAAAGCGGAGCGAGGGTCCGGTGCGCGGTCAAAAGCCCAATCTGACGGCGACGCGACCGGCAACGCGAGCCCGCTGCGCTACGCTGGCAGCCCATGGGGCCTCGCTACCTGGTGCCAGGAGCGCCGCTTCTGGAGCTGATCAGAACCGGAGGCCTCTCGAATCTCTATTTTTGATCTGGTCGGGCAAAGCCCAGAACGACCTTGCTGGTGCCTCGTGGATACAAACACAAAACTCTGGGTCCTAGGCTCGTGTGGGCGTGGCTGTTGCTGGCTCGGTGCTGGCGGCCTGCATAGACTCTTGCCAGGAGCCCTGGTGGGTGACTCAGGAGCGCGCCAGCGAGCGTCAAGTAGCCGCACTTTCGATGGCAAGTAGCCAAGCGTTGCCATTGGCAGCGCCCTCCCATGTATACCTCTGACGACAGTGACAGCTCCTCCGTGGTGGGCAGAACTGCAGCCTCAACGCCAGAGGGCGCGCTTCGCCTGCAATAATATCGACTGCGTCATGAAGCGGAGATGCTGAGCGAGGGCGCTTGGATAATGTGACATCACGACGTTGAAGTTCCTCTTAGGTTCGGTTACACTGGAAAGTGTAACCCACGAAAGGTTCGATGTCGATGGTGCCGTGTTGTGGCTCAGTTGTCACGCGCTGTCGGCGCTGGACTTCCCCCAAATCGCAGTTCATTCTGCGTCTTGCACTGAAGCCCTCAAGCAACCTCCTCTCCCCTCCTCTCCGCTCCCCTCCTCTATCCGCCATGGCCGCCCCCGCCCCCGCGCACAAGATGAAGTACCGCTTCCTCGGTAACACCGGCCTGCTGGTCTCCACGCTCTCGTTCGGCTCGTGGGTTACGTTCGACGCGCAGCTCGACTTCGAGAAGGCCTACTCCATCATGGAGCACGCCTACAAGAACGGCGTCAACTTCTTCGACAACGCCGAGGCGTACGCCGGCGGCAAGTCGGAGGAGATCATGGGCAAGGTCGTGAAGGCCGGCGTCGAGCGCGGCGTGTGGACCCGCGAGGACCTCGTGATCTCGACTAAGATCTTCATCGGCACGCGCCCGGGCCCCAACTTTGTTGGCCTCAGCCGCAAGCACATCATCGAGGGCACCAACTCGGCGCTCCTGCGCCTTGACATGGACTACGTGGACCTCCTCTTCTGCCACCGCCCGGACCCGCGTACCCCTATTGAGGAGACCGTCCGCGCCATGAGCTGGCTCATCGACCAGGGCAAGGCCTTCTACTGGGGCACCAGTGAGTGGCACTCGCACGACATCATCGAGGCCTGCGAGATCGCCGACCGCCTCGGCCTGCACCGTCCCGTGATGGACCAGCCGCAGTACCAC
>JAADWV010000494.1:0-25224 GCA_023336295.1 Pythium folliculosum | reverse complement strand
GCGTGCCAACGCACAGCAGTTTGGAGTGCGGCGCCCACTGGACGACCGGGCTGGGCTGGTTGGGGCTGGCTTGGTCGAACAGGTTGGGCTGGAACTTCTCCCGCGACTTGTAGATGCGGATGTTCTCACGTTTCTTGAGCAACTTCCAGTTGTGCGCGTCCGGGCATCGCTGCGAGGCCTCGCTGTTGATGTGCTGTGCGTACTGTGAGACCGTGCGCTTGACGACGGACATGGCGAGTTGTTCGTACGCGCGGCACTGCCGCGGCGACAGTTCATGCGACAGCTGTGGCGGCGAAGCAATCTTGGCGGCGGCTGTCATGACTGGAACAATGCTCGAGGAGACTTTCGGGTGTGTGTCGTCGTTTTGCAAACTGAGAATGCCACGTTAAGCTGGGCGGTAGCTGTAGGAACGCAATGTGGACTGCGGATAGTGGATTGCAGACTGGGGAGACAAAGGAGATGGTGGATAGATCTGCGCCGACGTGGCTTCGGGAAAGAGCCAAGCGGCACACTGGCGACCTGGCCAGAAGGTGGTGCCCCCACGGATAGCAGACACTCGACCCGACGACGTACACGCCAACGCGCGCCACGCGAGTGCAAGCGTCCTGATCATTGCCGCATTGTGTGGGCTCAGAGTGTTCGAGGGCGTTCACGTACTGTAGTATCCTTGTCACCCCGGATTGCTTCGCGTACGCGTGCCCATAGATCAGTGGAACGACACGCAGCTGCACTGTGTGGACAAGGTCTTGGTCGTCTCACCGCGCGGTGAGACGAAATCACTAGATTGTTGAAGTGGTCCGAAAAGACCGTGGCGACCGCAGCCACGCCGCACTGGAATCTGGCCACACAGATGCCCAGTTGGTAATGGTGGCAAGGGCCACTCGGCCAGAAATTCATAGCTTCCGAGTCGGTTTGGACGCATGTGGGCCACAAACAGCCCTGTTCCCATCCTGAGCAACGCGACCCAGATACCGCAACAGATCGGACTCGTCGCCGGTGCTCGGGATGGTTGCGACCATCGCCGGAGACCGCGATCTCCTTCCCCCACCCACGATGTTGAACGGCGTCGATCCTAAGCGACCCAACGTCGGGACAACGCGTATTGATGCATACGCCGTCGATCGAGAGGTACCTGCATACGTGTGCACCGGTGCGCGTGGTCAGCCATCGTGGCTGGACTCTTTTGATCTCCAACATCGCGCCCGGCGCACGTCTCGGCAATAGTTGAGAGGGAGATACTGAGGACCAACTCCGGACTGTCCTGACCTTTTCGAGACAGGACTTTTAAGTCCTGTCTCGAAAAGTTACGGCGCTCTTTTACGAGCGCTTTTCTCCACTGCCAGCGCCTGCTTGAAGACCTAATAGGGACCCCCGCTTAGGATCGCGCCGTCCCGCCACGTGGCGGGACGGCACGGTCCTAAGCCGGGGTCCCTATTAGGTCTTCAAGCAGGCGCTGGTACTGGAGAAATCCAGGTCACGTGTGCGTCGCATTGGACAGGACGACGTGCCAAGGGCGTCTTTGTTTTCCCAGCGCATGAGAAAAAAGAATCACGAGTTTATCCATTGGCGGCGCCGTGTGCAGCCCGAAATCATCAGTCCTCCTTCACCATTGCGAATGCCAGCTGCAGCGGACCAAACCCAAGTGCTCGACAAAGGGAAGGGATGCTGACTGTCAACGTCAGGAACAAATAGAGCCGGTCCGCAACTACTGTCTCGCTTGCCAAGACATGGCTTCATCATTTGTGACGAGTCACTATCTTGAGGGTATGTATCCAAGTGAGATGATCCAGACACATTGTACGGAGTGTGTGCAACTTCCGCCGACTCAATTCGCCCTCGCAGAGCCACAACCAGCTTCACAGGGAGAACGCGGCCGCATCGAGGAGGTATTGGTCGTGCGGCCGTGCGACGAGGTGGGCGTGTGGCCAGTCCGATGACTTCGTTCACGGACGTGTTGGCTCTACAGCACCCGTGTTTGAAACAAGCGGACGCGTGAAATTTCAGCTTGACCACATCAATGAAGCGGGACGAGTGGAGCTCCCGCGCTGCCTTGCGCACCAAGCGCCAATTTCGCGTCGTTGTTTGGCGCACGTGGCCAATACGTTCAGATGACCGCAGACGAGCCGAGTCCCCCCATGGCAACTTCACTCAGCCACACTTGTCGGTATTTTTCCCACCGGTCGTGAGTCGCGATCCACTGGACAGAAACGCCCGCTCGCGCTGGCCTGCGCTCCACTCACCTCCGAGCGGATCTCTTCTTGACCCACGTCGTACGTCGCCACAACCGGCCAATTTCGCGCACACGGATTGGCGCTCGGCTGCCTCAAGGCACCAGGATATGGATCAGTGGAACGGTACACGTAGTGCACATGTTACACTCACATGACGGTGGCTACTAAGCCCTAGAATTGACTGCTTGGTTTGATGCCTTCACCATGGCCCATGGGCAGAGTTCATGACCGATCATACTGCGATGCCGACGCCATCGACATGGTCGCGGAGTACGTCTCCTCGGCCTGGAGCCGCAGCTTGCTCATCAGCAGCAGCATCTGCTGGCGCTCGACCTCGAAGGTCGGCTGGGACGACGTCCACGACCGTGGCGAGCTCGCTTGGCTGCTGTACTGGCTGCCGCAGTAGTACTCGCTCTCAGTCGAGTCGTCGTCAGCCGTGATCGTGACATTTGTCTCACGCATCGAGTAAGTGGAGTATGTCGAGTACGTTGAGTTCTGGGCCGTCCGCGTGCGGTGTTCGCGTTCGTCTATGGACTCCGTGCTCGGCTCGGTATCAAATGACTCGACCATCGTATGTCGCTGCACGGCGTCCAGGAGCCGCTCCTCGGAGAGACGGCGCTGTTGACCGCCTGACATCTCGTCCATCGCGACCTGCGCGGCGTTGTCGAGACCACGCACAGTCGTGAGGCAGCCGGAGCATACTGGGACAGGAACAAACTCGAGCTCGTGGGCCGTCGGCCCTAGCGCGAGGCGCTTGGTGTGGATGCAGCGCGAACACACCGCCGCCTGGCAAATGCAGCACACGGTGCATCGCCGGTAGCTAGAGAGTTCGCGCGTGCACTGGCCGCACCACCACTTGCCGCGGCGCCCCGTCTTGCTGGACGTGGACTGCTGCGTCGGCGTCTGGTCCAACCGCTTCTTGAAGAGCCAAACGAGCGTGCGTCCAAGCGTGCAGTCCATGCCGTGCGAGACGGCGATGAGCGCGCTCGCGGCCGACAGCGCCGCGATCTTGGCCGGTAGGTGGCCTCCGGGATCCGAGAAGATCGTTGCGTACACCTGCACGACGCCGGGAGCGGCCTGCCTGCACAGGATGCACATCGAGAACTTGGCGCGAACGACGCCATCGGCTCTGAGCGGCGGGAGCTCCGGGAGCTCCACCGAGTGGTTGATGATGTACCCGATGCGCTCGCGCTGGCCGTTCTCGCGTCGCAGCTCATGGAAGCCCGTGGCTTCGACGAACACGAGGTCACGTTCACTGACGATGGCACTCATAGGCGAGGCCCGCAGCGCCCACTTAAGCCCGAGGTACTCGAACGGCGCATCGCGCGACGGGCGCTTGATGTCGTGGAGCACGTGGTGCTGGATGAACTCGTCCTTGATGTACAGCGATCGCGTCGCCATCGCGAGCTGCGTGGGCGTCGCGCTGCCCAGCATCGCGTCGTCCAGCGACCCGTCCAGCGTGCCGACGCACAGCAGGCTCGCCAGCGGCGCGCGGGACGCTGGGGCTCCCGTGGATCCGAACGACGCGGCAAACACGTCCGGCTGGGACTGCTCCCGTGATCGGTAGATGTCGATACGCCGGCGGCTCTTGAGCAGCCGCCAGCGGCGCGCGTCGATCGGCAGGTTGTGGGCCGTGCGCTCGAGGTGTTCGTCCAGATCCGCAACGTTGCGACGTAGCACGGACGCCGCGAGCTGTTCGTATGTGCGGCGCTGGTACGCGGTCAGCGGCAGCGGGAGTTGCACTGGTAACTGGATCGGAGGCGCCATGGGTCGAATTCTGCGCTGCGCTTATCTGAGACGGTGGGGCTTGCGAGGCAGTCGGTGAATTCCGAAGTGCGCGGGGTGAAGTTCCCTCCCTTCCTGCTTGAAGCCGCTCTCTTCCCGGCTCGCAGGACGCGAGCCTCACTGCGTCCGTCCACCATGCCTACGTACCGTACTACAGTACTGTACGACGGTGAAGCCACGCAAAGCGGAGACCCGGCTTGATGGCGCGGCGAGATCGGCCGTTTGGACCGCTGGCGGGCCGCCACGCCAGTGGCGAATGGGAAGGATCTGTCTTTTTTCTTGCGACGCCACTGACCTGTCACAATACGTATGAAGTCAGTAGCGACTCACAATCGCGAAGCGAGCTGGTGTGTATCCGGACCTGTGGAAATGGATATGTGATCCGTTTCCGCGTTTTGGATGGGATGGGTAGCCACGTCGCCCTCAAGAGTGAGGCACGAGCGCACCTGCTTGGAGATCACCCATGGCTCAGCGTGACCGTGCCCGCGGCGTGGATCCCTCCCTAAGGTCTCGCCCCCTCCGCTTCCTCCATCGCGCGACTGGCGTCTCCCGGGTGTAGAATAGCGGAGACCTTGAAGGGGACTGCTCCGACACGCGATGGCTGGGTGAGTAGACAGATTGGGATGTTGCGGATGCGTACACAGACACAGACGCACGCATTCGCATTCGTATTCACAGTGGGGCGCACACACATCGTGTGGTACTGCGACGGCCGCAATGCGCGCCAAAACTTCTGAGATCCAACTCCACTTCATCTCCAATCACCACACATCCAGTGTCTAATAGGTGAAGCGCGGAGGATGGATCAGCGTCGACTCCCAAGCGCTGTCGCAGCAAGAGGTCCGATCCCCCGATCTCCACTCACGCACCAGGCCGGGGGATGTCGGTGGTCAAGTTGGCGCGGTGGACACCGAGCCGGAGAGAAGTAATGCCGGCAGAGTGGCGGCGTTTCCCTCGACTTGGACGCTCGACTGGTCAACATGCGGGCACTCGAGAGCCCCCGCGACACCCTTCTGGCTGATGTCCACCGCGCCGCGCGGGCCTCTACAGAAAGATGCGGACGTCAGCGTTGCGAGAGTGGAGCTCCACGTGATTGCGGCTTTACATAGGAACTGCTCGTCGCATCGAGGATGTCCAAGCAAACTCACACTATCAGCGGGGGCTTTGCGGTTCCCAACGTACCATTGCCGAGTGCCAGTCCGCTGGAGTTCGTGGTGCCCCCCATCGTTGCAGTCTACAACAATGCAGTGTAAGCCCAAAATATGTGTTCGTTTGTCGCGGTACGCATAGACTGCGCACCGCCGCGTTGAAGCGGAGCTTCGTTGGATCGACTTCAAGATGTGCCTGTCGCTCCGCACGGCGTGTCGACGGGCTCAACCATCGGGGTCCACAGGAACTGGACAATCGAGTGATCGATCACTCGGCGCACTCCAACAGCGATGGCTGCGGAGGCCTCTGTATCCGTGTGTGGTTGTGGAGTGCTGCCTGGGCCCTCAGCTCCCTCACGCCGTGGCTACGTACGACTTGCACATCAAAAGTGATGACCCTCCGTACGTTCACTGCGAAATCCAATTCGATGGCTCGCACGCCCAGAATCCCAATCGGCGGCGTGATGCGCAAGCGTCAAGGGTGCGCACCCGACGTCGTCTCTGATAACACTGGGCTGTCGCTGAGAGCCCGTCGGCCTGACTCGACGCCGGCTCGAGTGGTGGCGGTCGCGTACTGGATATTGTCCCCTCTTTTGTCATTTCCCCCGTATTGAGCGGATGACTGAGTTATCGTCGCATGGCTCTCGGAAACAAATGAGAAGGTTCACTACCCAATCCGACGGATCGGGGTAGTTGGGCGGCTGAGCAATGGTTTTCTGCATGCATCAGTATACCGGTACACGGGAGCGTCTCACCTGCTAGGACTACCAGGAGGTGATGACGAGCCGTGTTGTTAGTCAGCAGCCGACTGGCTGAATGCCATAGAGTTCGCGCTTCGAGTTGCTAGCCATAAGCAGCGCCGGCAGGTCTGTGTCCGTCTGCAGCTTTGTGGCTGTTTAATTTCGATGCTGGCAAATTGCACGCAGGCTGCCGATGATCATGCCACCCGCGAGATCTGTCAAACCAGACCCAACTGCAGCTGGCCCTGGAGCTGTAACGACGCCTCAGTCCCTGTCACAACTCCGACAGGGGAGAATGTGGCGGATGCCATGTCCGCCATAAAAGCGTGCTGCTTCAAACATCGCCTTCTTGGAGAGGCGCCGGCGACGTGGCCGTCACGTGACGCGTTTCATTGAAGCAGTTATGGTGAAAGGCTGGCGCCAGCCAGGTACTGCACCTGCCAGCGGTGGCCAGCTGCCACCTCTGTTCCTGTGTTGCTTTTACCAGTGTACACAGGGGACTTGGCGAGTGCCATTGAGGGACAGCGACCAACCGAGCTCTCGGACAAACGCTTCCGAAGCTCCAGCGTTACGCTGCCGTTGAAGGGCGAGGCAGGTGATGTACCCATTGCGCAGTATTGGGTGCGTCCTGCTGGCGTTATGGCTGGAATTTCCAGTGTTGGGGGTGAACATACTGAACACTGATCGACAGGAACCACACTTCCAGGAAGACCCTTCCTGTCTGTGTGGTTCGGGCGGCGTCAGTCGACCACCTGCTCGCGCCATAGCCAGGACGGGTAGTGACGGTCTACCTTCGCTGCCTCGAGTCATCTGCCCACCTCATGAAAACAGCAATCGTCAAACCTAATCTTTGGTGTTGTGTAATGATGGTAATATCTCTATCACATCTTTGAATAACTTTAGAAGATAATACCTGTCGAATCACTCGATAAGTAGCCCCCCGAACCAGACCAACCGAACACTCCCGAAAGCCGCACGCAAGTGCGATACTCATTGGCGGCTGTTGCCGTTGGCGGGAAGCGATACGACTGCTGGTAAACGGCTTGTGGTTAAATGTGTCCATGGCGAGCCACTCGCTGATAATCTGTCTCCACCCCCATACCAATAAGGCCCTTGGGGAGGCCCGCGTAGCAACTTGGGCACTTTGCGAATCGCCCCCACGGTCTCACATACCATTCCTGTGACCCCCTCCCGGAACATATCCAAATCCGTAGCTATGGGCGGAATCGAGTTGCCGTGCGACCTGCCGCTCCCGTACTCGCCCGAGCTCAGCGCCGAGTACGAGCGCGTCGCCGACGCCGTGATCGACCAGGTGCTCGAGGCATTTGCCGACTTCCGCGCGAACCCAACCCTTGACTCGCGCAAGTGGAAGCTCGTGAAGCAGCGCGAGAATGTCCAGATCTACTACCAGCGCGAGCGCAACCCGCCGAGCGCGCTCCACAAGCCGCTGCCGGTAGACACGGCGTCATCACGCGTGCTCGCGCAGTCGGATTGGTCCCCCATGGTCAAGCTGCTGGTCACGGGGACGACGCTGGGCTCGGTGGACGACGCGATGTACGGATCCGTGTCGCCCACGGACCTCACGGCGCTCATGAAGTCGATCTCGGTGCAGGACGACTTTTACCACCACAAGACACTGCGCCACATCAAGCTGCCGACGGTCGAGGAGCCATTCACGTACGTCGGGCTCAAGTGGAGGGCGCGGTCGTCGTACATCGCGTCGCTGATCAAGGCCCGCGACATGGTGCTGATCGAGTCGACGGGTTTCCGCCAGGTGGAGATCGACGGCAAGCTAGAGCGCATCGGGTACGCGCTCTACCACTCCGTGGACCTGCCCGAGGTGGCGCCGCTCTTCTCGCAGGGCATCCTGCGGTCCAAGTACTCGGCGTGCGTGCTCTACCGACAGCAGGCCCCCGGCGTCGTGGAAGTGTTCTCAACGACTTCGCTGCAGCCCGCGGGTGAGCTCATGTTCAAAGTGACGGCGTTCCAGGCCGCCGAGGCGTTGATCGCCGTGACCAAGCTTACTGAGAGCGCCATGAAGAAGAAGCTCGTGTGGATGCAGGCGGCACGCGCGTACGGCGCGCCAAACGCGACGTCGGAGTACACGCCCATGTGGCGGTCAATGCGCCATTCGTTTAGCGGCAGTTTCAAGGTTGCGTGCGACCAGTGCTCGCGCGAGCTGAAGGGACTGCGCGCCACGACCAAGTGCGAGATCTGCACGACGCCTGTGTGCTCGCGCTGCATCACGTCGCGGAAGCTCGTGTTCGGGTACAAGATCGAGGAACTTGACTACCGGTCCGTGTCCATCTGCAAGGGCTGCATCTCTACGGCGGTCCACATGGACAACGCGCCGGCGCTCGCCGTGTACGAGTTTGTGCAGCCGTTCGACCGCCTGCGCGAGCTCTTCAACAAGCCGTCGCGTGGCGTCGGCGAGGCCAAGCGCCCCAAGCGCCGCTTCTCATCGGCCGCGCAGCAGCCTTTGGCGACGCAGTTGACTGATCTCTCGCTGGAGGGGTTCAAGCTGCCGGACTCGCGTGGCTCGCGCGCCACAGACGAGCGTACGACGTCGTGCGCCGATCTGGACGAGGCCTCGGAGGGGCAGCCGACGTCCACTTCGCGCGACGAGACGCCCAAGCGGTTCTCGGACGAGGCTACGCGGGAGCAGGTGAGGCTCTGGCAGCAGATCAACAACCTGTGTCTCCAGGCTGAGGAGACCTACCGCCTCGCCGTGCAGCAGACCAGTGTCATCCGCCAGCACTCGCTCGACGAACAGGACTAAGGCGGCACTCCTTGTGATTGTGTGTGCATGTGTCTATGGTCAATGAACCCATTTTGTTGGGGATCTTTCTTGCGATGTGCAAGTACACGAAATAGAAATCAGAACGTTGATTCTGCCACGCGTGACACGATGTACTACGTAGTACATACTGAAGTCGATGACAGGAAGCACGGACTGTGAGGCGCCGCGCCACCTACCTGTACGTACAGCACTGCCAGATCGGTGCGCCACAACCGCGCGCCATCGAGGTGGCCGACGAAGGTGCGAGACACCTGGCACCTTCGCGCAGAACAATCTGCGGCCATGACGCGTCTTCCTCCTCGAATGTGATGACAGTGCGAGAGTCTCTGCTATTCTGTCGGAGCGAGGGAGCTCCTCAGCGTGGCCGCCACGCGCACACTCTCCCCAGAGCTCTGCGGCAACTATGAGTGCATCGTGACCGGAGCATCGAACGGTACGCGCGGTACCTGCGCGTTTTCCCACGACACCGAGTTCTTCCACCCGCACGCGTGGAAGCATTGAGCGCAGCGAGAGCGTGTGCTACTGTCTCTCGCGCGGGCGGAGCCCGCGCATGTTGTACGTCGCACCACGTCCCTCACCAAGGCGCGGGCCGACGTCATGGGCTTTCGCCACGTGCTGTCCGCCCGTCGGGGGCCGGAGACTGGTGCGCACACAAATGCTATTGATGGTTTGTGGGAAATAAGTATCAAACGGTACGTCAAGAGCATGCGGGGAACGGAGGGCGCGCGCCTGGATGCGTACGTGGACGAGTATATGTGGTGGTCGTAGCTTTTACCACCAAGAGCCACTGCAGCGGAGATTTTGATCCGCAACGAATGTTGAAGACATGTCCTCGATCAACGTATATATGTAGCCATACATGTATCCATATATGTTGCTCTGTAATGTTGTAGCACGTTGTCAGTTTGCGGGTCCGTACAGTTGTACTGTACTTGATGAAAGCCCGTGGTTGTCCAGGTCCACGATGTTGCGCTCCAGCACAGACGCCGCGAGCTATTCGTACACGCGGCGCTCGTGTGCCGTGAGCGGAATTGGAAGCTGCACTGGTCCGTTGAGGCATCCGAGTCTTGACTCGCGCACTCGAATCGTCGAAGATGGTACCGTACAGTGTTTTCTGATTCACCGTCCTGGAGTAGGGTTCGCACCCTTTGACGCTCGCGCATCACATCGCGAGGTGGGATTGGATTCCAGGTCCGTGTGTTTTTGCACCGTTGACAGCGAACAGCGCGTCATCGCCTTCGGTGTGCAAGTCGTCGCCAAGTGCGTAGCCGTGAGTCGAGAGGGAACTCGGGGACATCGCAGCCTGTCACGACCGCGTGCGGATACAGAGTGTGCACCGGTCGCCAAAGGTGTGCTTAGGCTTGTCAGTCACCCGATCGTACAATTCGCTCAAGCTCGGAATGCTTCGCGTGTTGCTCATCTTGAAGTCGATCTTTAGAAAGAGCGTCACTTCAATGCGTCTTCGCGCAGTCTATGTGCGTCGTGACAAGCGACCACGCCTCTTGGGAATGTGGGCACAGGTCGCGTCCGCCATAAAGCGTACAATACAGCGCTTCAACCATCGACGCGCCGGGAGAAGCGCTGGCGAACGTGCCATCCCTGGTCACGGGGCCGATTTCGTTGAAGCCGATGTGGTGAAACGCTGGCGCCAGCCACGCCCTGCACCTGCGACTCGCAGGCTGCGAGCGCCAGTCAGCTGCCACGCTTGTCCCTGCGTTGCCTCTGCCAGAGTGCACGTTGAGAGCTGGGCCCATCGGAGCTGGCGGACAAGCGCTTTGCGTGGCGGCTGCATTGAAGCAGGTGGCCGTACCCATTGCCTTGCTGGCGTCGAAATGGCGTTAGGCTCGGGAACCGGGGAACCTTTCTCACTGGGCTACACTATTCGGGGTGTACGCATCTGATGCTCTTGGGTTCCCTTCCTGTCTGTGTGGTCCCGGCAGCGGGTCAACCACCTGTTCTCGTCATAGCCAGGACGGTCTCACCTCTCGCACGTCGAGGTATCCTCCGTCATTGAAGGAGCCTGTAGTAATACATATTCTTGTTCGTGATGAGATCATTTCGACGAAGACAATGGTAGAATCAAGCTATGATACAGTCGGCGAGGTCGTCTGAGGTCCCGAAGTCGCATACACGTGAGATACCACGGGGCGGCTGTTGCCGCCGGCGGGAAGCGATACGACTGTTCGCCCGCCGGCTCGTGGACGTGCCAGTGGGATGTGTCCAAGCGGGCCACTTGCTCTCATTCCCGTCTCCACACACGGTGGATTCCACCCCCATACCAATCGGGCACTTCGCTGCACCTTAGCATTTCACGACTTGCCACGACGTTCTCACATAACGCCACAGCCGACACCCCGGACTGAACCCAATCCGTAGGTATGGGCGGAATCGAGTTGCCGTGCGACCTGCCGCTCCCGTACTCACCCGAGCTCAGCGCCGAGTACGAGCGCGTCGCCGACGCCGTGATCGACCAGGTGCTCGAGGCATTTGCCGACTTCCGCGCGAACCCGACGCTCGACTCGCGCAAGTGGAAGCTCGCAAAGGAGCGCGAGAATGTCCAGATCTACTACCTGCGCGAGCGCAATCCGCCGAGCGCGCTGCTCAAGCCGCTACCGCTCGACACGGCGTCGCCGCACTTGCTCGCGCAGAACGACTGGTCCCCCATGGTCAAGCTGCTGATCACGGGGACGACGCTGGGCTCGGTGGACGACGCGATGTACGGATCCGTGTCGCCCACGGACCTCACGGCGCTCATGAAGTCGATCTCGGTGCAGGACGACTTTTACCACCACAAGACGCTGCGCCACATCAAGCTGCCGACGGTCGAGGAGCCATTCACGTACGTCGGGCTCAAGTGGAGGGCGCGGTCGTCGTACATCGCGTCGCTGATCAAGGCCCGCGACATGGTGCTGATCGAGTCGACGGGTTTCCGCCAGGTAGAGATCGACGGGAAACTCGAGCGGGTCGCGTACACGCTGTATCACTCCGTGGACCTCCCCGATCTCCCACCGTTGCTGTCGCAGGGCGTCCTGCGCTCCAAGTACTCGACGTGCGTGCTCTACTGGGAGCAGTCCCCGGGCGTCGTCGAGGTCTTCTCGACCACATCACTAGATCCCGCAGGCGAGCTCATGTTCAAAGTGACCGCGTTCCAGGCCGCCGAGGCGCTTATTGCTGTCACCAAGGTCACTGAAAGCGCCATGAAGAAGAAGCTCGTGTGGATGCAGGCCGCGCGCGCGTACGGCGCGCCGAACGCCACGTCGGAGTACACGCCCATGTGGCGGTCCATGCGTCAGTCGTTCAGCGGTGGTTTCAAGATCGTGTGCGACCAGTGCTCGCGGGAACTCAACGCGCTTCGCACCAAGACCAAATGCGAGATCTGCGCGACGTCGGTGTGCTCGCGCTGCATCACCTCACGGAAGCTCGTGTTCGGGTACAAGGTCGAGGAGCTCGCCTACCGGTCCGTGTCCATCTGCAAGGGCTGCATCTCTACGGCGGTCCACATGGACAACGCGCCGGCGCTCGCCGTGTATGAGTTCGTACAGCCGTTCGACCGACTTCGGGAAAACTTCAACAAGCCGCCACGTGACGACGGCCCGGCCAAGCGCCCCAAGCGCCGCTTCTCATCGGCTGCCCAGCAGCCCGTGGCACCGCAGCTCACGGACCTCTCGCTAGACGGGCTCAAGCTGCCGGACTCACGCACGACGTCGTGCGCCGACCAGGACGATGCCTCGGGGAGTCAGCCGACGTCGACGTCGCGCGAGGAGACGCCCAAGCGGTTCTCGGACGAGGCCACGCGGGAGCAAGTGCGACTCTGGGAGCAGATCAACAGCCTGTGTCTCCAGGCCGAGGAGACCTACCGCTTCGCTGTGAAGCAGACCACTGTCATCCAACAGCACACGCTTGGCGAACAGGACTGAGGCACCGGCACTAGTGTATGTGTGTGTTCGCGTGCCACGTGTGTTGTATGTATCCATTCCATTCGAATTCGTTTTTGCCCCGCGAAGAAATCCATTGTAATGCACCGCGAAATAGAAATCAGAAAGTTGATTCTGCCACGTGTGACACGATGAACATGTACTGAAGGCAGTGGGAGGAAGCATTGAGATGGGCGGTGCCACGCCACCTACGGGGACACAACTGCCAGATCGACACGCCACGATCGCGGTCCGTCCAGGTGGCAGTCCGAGACCCGAGCCACCTGGCACTCATCACAGAACTGCCACCAGTTTGCCATGACTACCTCCCACCTTCCAGTCTTGGCTCGTATCAAACTAGGGAGCGCCCGTGGCACGGTTAGCTACCAGCTCATTTCGCGATCTCCATTGACACCGAGGACCCCACGCCAACATGACGAAGCCGACGGAGACCGTGTTGCCCCGGGCCCTCCCACTGCGTATCTCCCCGGAGCTCTGCGACGACTACGAGCGTATCGCGCTCGCGCTGCGCGACCAGACCGTCGAGCGGTACATGCACTACCTTCGCGCTGTACGCGACGAAGAGCCGTTTTTCCACGCACAAGCCTGGAAGCCCATCAAGCGCCGCGAGAACGTGTGCATCTACCTCTCCCGCGAGCGGAACCCGCGCAGTGCGTTCGCGAGACCGCTGGATCCACGCATTGGGTCGCCGAGCGCGCTACGCGGTGCGATGTGGACGCCTATGGCCCGGCTGTGCGGCGTGGGCACGACGCTCGGGTCGCTGGACGACGCCATGTACGGCGCTGCGGCGCCCACGGAGCTCGCGATGGCGCGCAAGTCGCTGAGCATCCAGGACGACTTTTGCCAGCACCGCAGGCTGCGCGACATCAAGCTACCTACGGCCCAGGACCCGTTTGCGTACGTTGGGCTCAAGTGGTCGGCGCGCGCGCCCTACATCGCGTCGCTTATCAAGGCGCGCGACGTCGTGTACGTCGAGGCCACGGGCTTCCACCACGTGCGGCTGCCCGGCGGTCGCGTCGAACGCGTCGGGTACATCGTCTACCACTCTGTGGAGCTGCCCGAGGTGCCGCCGCTCTCGGCGCAGGGGCTGCTGCGCTTCAAGTTCTCGTCCTGTGACATATACCGACAGGCGGAGGCGGGCGTCGTGGAGGTCATGACCTGCGTGGCCGTCCACCCGGCGGGCAGCCTGCCGTTCCACGTAACGGTGTTCCAGGCTGCTGAGGCCATGATCTCGGTCTGCAACGTCACGGAAAGCGCCAGGAAGAAGAAGCTCGTGTGGATGCAGGCAGCACGCACCCACGGGGGCGGCCCCCGCGTGGCACCGGAGAGCGAGGTGCCCTCGCTACGTCCTCAGCTACAAGCGCCGACGAGGCCATCGGTGTTGTCTACCGCCTACTCCCGACGCCAGCGTCCCGTGTGTGGGCAGTGCGCGCGCGTGCTGGCACCGCTGCGATCTCCTGTCCTGTGTGAGATCTGCTCCGTGCCCGTGTGCACCAGGTGCATCACGTCGCGCAAGCTCGTGCTGGGCGAGGACCTCAGCACACTCACGTACCAGGCCGTCGCGATCTGCAAGGCCTGCATGTCCACGGCCGTCCACATGGACAACGCCGCGGCGCTGGCCGTGTACGAGTTCGTGCAGCCGTTCGACCCGCTGCGCTCGCGCGTGGACCCGTCCGAGTCCAAGTTCACGGTCTCGCAGCGCTCGCAACGCCAGTGCCTCGCGTTTGCGAAGCCGCCCCCAGCGACACTGACTGCGGCAGCGACGGTCGCGTTGGCGACTGAGGAGGAGGAGGAGGAGGAGGAAGAGACGCTCCTGTCGGCGTATGACGAACTGTCGAACGCGTCGGTCTCACCGACGCAGTTTGCGTTCGAGGCTGCGCAGCAGCGCCAGCGGCTCTGGTCGCAGATCAACCAGCTCTGCCTGCAGGCCGAGCAGACCTACCGCATGGCCGTGCTCCAGACGCAGGCCATCCAGATGCAGCAGTAGTTTATGGTGGAGCTCATCTACATTTACTATACGATTACAGCGGGAGCTTGGCATTCTTGTTGGTCTCCTGTGTGAGCTGGTACGCGCGCTCGGCCTTCACCCACAGCGCGTTCGTCTTGTGCCACAGCTCCTCCTGCACGAACGTTGCCTCATTGGAAGGCGTCGCGTCGTGAAGCTCGACGGTGTCACATGTACTCCCGTCTCTGCTTTGCTCCTGCGCCGACCCGTCGATGGTCTCGATCGATACGATCTCCGCCACAAAGTCACTCTCGACCAGGAGTACCGGTGGCTCGCTGCCGACGTCCGCGGGCGCGGGCTTTTGCGCTCAACGGCTGCGGCAACGAGCCGCGACGCGATGGCACCTTCGGGTGCACAGCGCCAATGGCGTCTGCCGATTCCACGCGACCGCGGCGACACCGCTTCGCGAGCGCGCCCGGCACGTACTCGAACCGCGCGATGTCCATCGCGCTCACCGCCGCCGCACGTGTGACGCAGGTCTTGCAAACTGCCGTGACCACGTTCGCCACGTCGCCGTTGCGGCGCGCGAACGCGAGCTTCCGCGCCGTGCGGCACCGCGTACACACGGCTGTGCGGCAGAGCTCACACGTGATCTCGCGCCGTAGCTTGTGAAGCGTGCGCGCGCAGAGGCCGCAGTAGCGCTTACCGTCGGGGTTGGTATGAACGACGATCTTGGTGGCGCAGTCCTGGAACTGGTGGTCGCGCGCGCGCGTTGCCGCGGCGTCGCGCAGCAGCCAAGCGAGTTTGCGGTTCTGCGCGCACCACACCGACTTCCAACAGCCGATCAGCGCGTTCGCCGACGACATGACGGCGACCACGTCCGGGATCGCACCGCCCGGCTCGAGATAGCTCTTCATGTGCACCTCGACCGTCTGGGCGTCCTCGCGCGCGCAGAAGTGGAAGCACGAGGAGAACTGGCAGCGCTGGATGCCCACGTGCGTGAGCTCCGAACACGCCGGCAGCTCTACCGACTGCAACAAGTGGTAGCCGATGCGCGCGCCGCCCGGCAGGCAGTAGTACCCGGTGGCCTCGATGAACACGAGGTCACACGGCCACACGACCGCGTTCACAGACGCCGGGTGCGCCTTGACGAATCACTTGAGCGCGAGGTACTCGAACGGGTCGCGATCGGTCGGGTCGTTGATCTGGTAGAACACGCGTCCGTCCACGAGCTAGTCACGGACGTACTGGGTCTTGATCTTGGCGGCCTCCTCGTCGGGCGAGATGATCCCGTAGATCACGTCGTCCAGCGTGCCCACGATCGAGCCGACCGCGAGCATCTTGGGCCGGCTGTGGTTCGCGTTCGCTCGGGGTTTGGTGGTCGCCTCGGCCGTGACACTCGAACGGCGGCGTCGGAAGGGGAACTTCATGGCCACGGGCAAGTTGCAGATGAAGTGTCCGTAGCCAGTCCAGTTGCGAGAATCCGACTTCGCTGGACGACCCGTTCCGCCCCTCATCTTCGCTCGCGAATTAGCGCCGGCCCCGCAGCTGATTCGCGTGCGAAGATGGGCACGTGAGCAGCGCGAGCGATGCCCAGAGCCGTACAGTACCGGTGAACCAGGTCATTGTGCCGGTTTGTACTGTACACGCACGCGGCGTGGCTTGCATGTCTGAACGCTCGCCATCTCTGGACAGGAAGCTGCCTGCGAGGTGGACCAACCTGGGACGCACCGGTTGTGGGAACGGAGGAAGCGAGAACTCACGGTCGAGTCCTTTGTGCCAGTACAGCTTGTGTGGTGTAATACAGTATTGCGTATCGGAGACCGTGTCGCCGACTGAGGGCAACGCCCTGAGCAGTACTGCTCAGTAGATACCTGGACGTCGCCCACACACACGACGCTGGAGGGCTAGGGAGACAGGTCTCCGTCGTGTTCGCATTGGGTGAAAATCGTTGTAGATATGTTTGATTGGTGGATACTGAATCTCCATATCAGTCAACCTTCTGGGATGGGTGCAGGATGGTCTTCAACGATCGCGTCCTTCGTGGTCAGCGCGACTTCACCCAGGTCCCTTTGCGTGGAAAGATGAGTGAGTCGTCCGGTCCGACCGCCCGAACTCCCGGCCAGGTCTCCGCGGAATGCGTTCTCGTTCGGCGCTGCAGCATCTGCGGGACGCTGTCGACGGGATCGCCCAGGCCGCGTGGATCTTTCGTGGGTTGCCAGAGGCGCTGTCCAGAGCTGCCGTGTGGAAACTAAGACCGAGCTCATATGTTGTGAACGCTCTGCAATCCGTTGTCTCTCGCTGACGCCATTGCGCCTGGAAGCGAACGTGCGCGGACTCCACCGTGGAACGAGAGAGAGAAAGAGAGAGAGAGAGTGAGAGGGCGGTGGTGATACCGTATCCTGTGGCGGATCAGATTGATGCCCAGTGCATCCACTGGAATGATCTCCATTTCCATCACCCCCCGGATACTATTAGCAGAGAGAGAGAGAGAGAGAGAGAGAGAGAGAGCCCTCTTGCTTCTTCTTCGGCTCTTACGCTCACACTAGAAGCCAAGCGACTGTGGTCGTTTCGTCCGGAAGCCTGGGCGCGGATCAGAAGTACCAGTGGACCGTCCGGAAAGGGTGTACTGTACAGTACCACTTCAAGGTCGCCACCAAACAGCAACCCCGGTCACACAGCTTGGGTTTGTATGAATGGAAGCGAAGACTGTCCAAGATTCCTTCCCGCAACACACCGAAGCGTCCCCCGCACGAGATCTTTCAGCTGATCAGGGCGCGTGACGACTGAGACGCGTGCCGTCGCCACCGGATCCAGTCACCTGCCGCGCTCACCCGTTTCCCAAACGATTGATCCAAAGAAGCTGTTCTCGCATCACAAAGTTCATTATCGTATTCACTCGTTCAGGACCACGAGGCTACATTAGTACGAAACCTGCTGCTGGTGGCGCATGGCGGCGGCGTTCTTCTTCGCGATCCGGTACGTCTCCTCGGCGGCCATGCACAGTTGGTTCATTTGCTGCCAGAGCTGCTGCTGGTGGTCTCCGCTGTTTGTCGTGGTTCTCATCCTGGGTGTCGCTGTGGCCAGCGCCTTCCGCGGCGACTCGGTACTGTCTTCGTCCTCCGAGTCCGACACGGACAGCCGCGGCCGCCGCCCGGCGTAGAACGACTGCACGTGCTCGCGGTCCCAGTCGTCCAGCGTCTGGATGTTGTCGCCGTCCTCGGCCTCCAGCAGCACCTCGTCTTCGTCGTGGAACGACATGGGCTCGAGCCCGTCCAGCGAGCAGGCAAACGTCGAGTTGGTCGCCACCGACACGCCGCGGTACGACTGCGCCGCGCGCCGCGCCGTGTCGCTGATCGAGACCATCGACTTTCTGGATTTGGGCTTGAAGGACGCCAGCGCCGCGTTCTCATCCTCCAGCCCGACAGTCGCGGTCTCGCCGCGCGCGCGTGGATGCGACGCGATCTGCTCGGCCTGGAGCTTGGTCACGCACTCGCCGCTGGCGACGTCCCAGGCGTTCTCGCGGGTCGACTTGGTGATGCAGTTCTTGCAGAAGAGCACGGGGTACTGCGTGATCTGGCTCTGGTACCCGACGCGCGCGAGCCGGCGGCCCACTTGGCACCGCGAGCACACCATGAGGTTGCACGCCTGGCACGTGATCACGCTGTTGTAGAGCTTGTAGCCCTTGAGGCAGAGCCCGCAGCAGTACTGGCCGTGCTCGTCGGTCGTGACCACGAGCCGCTCGAGCTTGCCGGCGCCCTCGACCTCCCACCGGAGCGCGCCGTCCTGCGCCGCGACCGCGAGCTTCTTGTTCTGCGCGCACCACACGGCCTTCCAGCAGCCGATGAGCGCACTCGCGGCCGCGCCGAGCGCGACCGAGTCGGGCAGGTTCCCGGACGACTCGACGAACCGCGTGGCGTACACGTCGACCGTGCCGTTGGGCAGCTGCTTGAAGAGCTGCGTCGAGGACATGCGCGCGCGCACGATGCCCAGGTGCTCGAGGTCGGGGCACTGCGGCAGCTGCACCGAGTGGACCGTGCGGTAGCCGATGGTCGAGCCGTCGCGCAGCGTGTGGAGCCCCGTGGCCTCGAGCACGACCGTGTCGCGCGGCCAGATCATCGGGTTGGACGCGTAGCTCTTGGCGCTCCACTTGAGCGTGAGCGACCGGAACGGCGCGTCCGGCGTCGGCAGTTCCAGCGCCGCGAGCACGTCGGCGTCCAGCAGCTCGTCCTGCATGTACACGGCGCGCACGCGCATGGCCTCGCCCGTGGTCGCGACCATGCCGTACATGACGTCGTCCAGCGCGCCCACGACCGCGCCCGTGAGCACGAGCTTGGGCAGGCTCCAGTCGAAGGTTGAGCTCGCCGCCGGGTCCTCGTCCTCGTCCGCGAACAACCCAGAGCTGGAGCGGTCGGATCGGCGCCGGAAGACCGTGAGCGCCTCGCGGCGCTTGAGCGGCTTCCAGAGCTTCTTGGGCAGCGGCGCGCCGGGCGCCCGGAGCACGTGCTCGTACTCGCGCACGGTCGCGAGCAGCAGCGTGTGCGCGAGCCGCGCGTAGCCGTCGGCCTGCGCCGGCGGCACCGCCACGGGCAGCACGAACGGCCGGTCCACCAGCGGGAATTTCATCTCGATGAGATGAGAAAGGCAGCAGTCGAATCGATCCCGGGAGCAATGCGCCGGAACAGAAATGGCGCGTCCGCGGCGGAACCGAGAAGAGCAGAACGATCTCGAGTTGTGAGGGACTTTTGAGGCCAGCAGAATTGGCTGTGCGCCGGAACGGAGGGGATTGTCGGGGCGGGAGGCCGAGGTGGGCTGAGGTGCCGTACCGTACGTCGAATGTGGTCAGATCGCCACGGGGGACGGGACTGGACGCGGCGCTGGCGCTGGCGGTGGATTTCTGAGGGATGAGACGCGGTCCGACGGGCGGGGGGCGTGTACGCAAGCGAGGGAATCCGCGGGGCTCCTCTCCAACACGCGCAAGGAGTGACGGTCTGTGAGGGGGGGGCTGCGCTGGTGCTTGGAGAGGCGCGATTTGAGAGGAGAACAGTTCTGCGAGAACAATCCGCGTGCGTGGCACCGATTCCGTCGCTCCTTTGCCAGAACTGTGTGGTGGTGGCGGGACCAGTGCGACGCCTGCGGGACGATCTGTGATAAGGAGCGCCCACGGAGCGGGGGGAACTGCATTCGGCTCCGCCGTGGAGTCCTCACGCCACTTGTTCCACCCTGCAGCACGCGCTTTTGGGTCACTGTCGATGGCAGCTGCTGGCAGCGCGAACGACCGGAGAACACGTTCTCGCGCCTCTGCCGCTGAAAGCAGGGAACCGTTCTCTTGCTGTCTGTGGTGACTGGGAGTGGATTTCTCTTCGTTGGGTGGTCCGGCTGCGCACACGCCGAGCCCAAGTTCAATCACGCCAGCAGGCATATCATGTCCGTGCCACACGATCGTTTTCCCAACTGAAATAGCTTATTACAGGCTTTACAGATCGCAATAGTGTCGTGCTTGAGACCGCCGGTGTCTTTCGTATCATCTACTAGAGGTGAGGTCTAACCTGATGGGCTGGCTGTGGTAAACTGTGGACGTCCAAAGGTTCCGAATCGTCCCGGTGACGCGCCACTCTCTGTTTGGGCGATCACGGTCTGGGTGATCGTTGGTTTCTTCGAATTTTCATTTTTACCCCAACAACAAAAAAAACAAGAAGAAAAAATCGAACGTTTGCCCCATCTCGACATCAAGACTCAACGACTCGCTGCTTCCTCACGCTGTTGCGATCGTCGGAACCACTGCAAGTGCCGGAAACCGCTGCGAGGAGATCTCACGGCGTTAGTCGCACGGATGAGTCCGTAGCGCGTGGCGCCGGCCCACTGGCGGCGCGGTGCCACTCGGCGCAAGTGCCACGCCGAAATCACGGGCTGCACCGCAATGGTACCGTACAGTGTAAAGGTCTCACTGTCCAAGGCTTGTCTTTCTATTCCAACTTACACATGCGCGCGTCGCGCCGCCTCCATTCCTCGTAGGCGTTGTCGGGCTCTTCCTGAATGTGCCAGTCGCCTTTGAACATGGCCGTGGACCGGTCTAGCAGGGCCCCGGGCGAGCGCTTGGAGAGCTCGTCCACCTCCTCGTTGACGAGGTCTTGGATCAGCGCTTCCGAGGCGCTGCGGTCGCCACAGTGGCCCAGGCAGTCGGAGCAGAACGAGTACTTGCTGCGGTGCACGCGGTTGTAGCGGCCGACAAAGCTCAGCTCCTTACGGACACGGCAGTGGCGGCACAGCGTCTGCCGGCACAGCGCGCAGGTCGCGTCCTGCACGTCTTCCGGGGTCACTGGTGCCTTCATTGACTGGCAGCACGCGCCGCACGCGTCGTCCCGCTTGTGGGGCGAACGGCGCTGCGGATGGTGCGCCATGCTGCTGGCGACGCTGGTGGCGTTGCTGCCGTAGCTGTTGGCGAGCGGGTTGCTACCAGCGTCGTCCGTCGCTTCCATTGGCGACGGACTCTTCAGGCTGCGCTCGGTCGTGCGCACGGCGGTCGTGAGCTTCTTCATCTGGGACACCTGGCCCATCCGGGCCAGCGCGGTAGCATAGTCCACAGCCGCCGCCGTCGCGAGGCTCTTGTTGATCGCGCCTCGCGCGCGCGGCTCGAACGTCATGCGCATGTACACATGGACCACCGACGGGTACACCTCGTGGAACACGCCGCAGATCGACATGGCGCCTCGCGCGATCTTGAACTGCTCGAGCGGCGGCACGTCATCCAGCTGGATCGAGTGCCGCAAGTTGTACGCGATGCGCGGGCCGCTCGCGTCGCTGTCCACGAGACCGGCTTCGTTGACCACGACGTAGTCTCGCGCACGCGTGAGCGGGACGCTGCCGGCCGTCGTGGCGAGCCACTGGAGGTTCCGGTAGTTGAACGGCGTCTTGGGCGTGGGCTGCTGGAGATGGTGGAGTAGTTGGCAATCGACAATGCCGTCGGGAACATAGGACGAGCAGATGCGCTGCGCCTCGGCGGTGGCCGTCGACATGCCGAACATGAGATCGTCGAGGCTGCACAGCACCTGACCGACGGCGAGAAACGACGGCGGCGGCGTCGCGAAGAGCGACTTGTCGCGGCCCGCGAACGTGTCGCTGCGCGGGCGCGTGCTCGTGGATCCGGCCTTGCGCTCGCGGTAGAGCGTGACGCCGCTGTCAAAGTGCCTGATCTTCTTCCAGGCATGCTCGTTGATGAGACCGTGCTCGTGCTCGAGAAGCCGCGTCGCACTTTCCAGCGTCTCGGTCAGGACCGAATCGGCTTTGTGGTCGATGTCGTCCAGCGTCTCCTGGGACAGCTCGAGCGGCGAGAACAAGTCGCGCGCGAACGGGAACTTCATGGCGCTGTCTGCGCTGTCTATCCTAGAGAGTTGAGGAGCAGACAGACGAAGCGAAAATGCGATCGCGAACCTGGGAGGGAGGAGCGCCCCACGTCGGCCACTGAGCCTCAGTCTGAGGCTCTGTGGATCTCAAGCAGCGCGTGAGGAGCGGTTTTGGCTCTCTGCACTGGCAACTGCCAGTTGCAAGCGTAGTTGAAAGCGCAGGCGAGTGCTGACCAGTTGCCAACTGGTCAGCACTCGCCTGCGCTTTCGGTCCACTATGGCACGCGAGCTGCACTTGCTCTGCTCGACAAGTTCGTAGAGTTGTCAGTGGTCGCTGCAAGAGAGAGACACCAGCAGGGAAACCTCGTCTCTATATCAGTAGGAGTCAGAAGGTAACAAGTGAACCTCTGACTCTATCGAAAATATATGTACTGGTGTTGGGTGGATTGGTTGTTTCTTCTCTCATGCTCCGTCTGGGGCCTTACATCAGCACTGTTCTGTGCAGCACGCGTTATCTCTGGCACAGGAGCCGGAGGGTCAAGAGATCCGCGCTGAGTTGACCGACTGCACAGGTCTCAAGGTGGAATTCCCGAATCAACAGAACCCCAAGCTTTTGAAAAGTTCCAAGGTATCGGTCGGCGCGGGTCACTCGATCGCACAGTGGGCTCCGCGCCGCCACACTTTGGGGCCGGCGTGTTTCTGACGAGAATCATTCTTGTTAAACAGTCTGGGGAACTGCTTGCACGAATGCGTGGGCTGCATACTGCCTCGCCTTGTGTTGCTGGGGCAGAATATAAAAGTTTTTGCTCTTGTGCCAACATTACCGAGCAACCATAACGAGGAAAGAGCCCTCGCGTCGCGTTCGCGTGTTCGAGTCCGGCCATGCTTCGCTCTGCGAATCTGACTGCGATGGTCGGAGCCTGCGTGAGGACGACCGATGCGATCTTCATCCATTACACAGGGTTCACTGTAATGCAAGACGTCATGACTGTGGGGCGAAAGTCGGACGCAGACTCAACAAATACGTTGCGTTACGACCGGCCGAATACTGATAAGGGCGATGTACGGTTGCCTCACGTGCCCTGGCTTCCTCCAAGGATCTTTGGGGATGCCTCCTGCATTACTAGGTGAGCACAGTGCTCACAGAGCAGCGTACAGTACGAGGCATGAGGGAGCAGCGCTCAGTTTCACTACTTATTCATCCCACACTTGGAGGTCGGCGGTGTCGGACCGCGAGGATGAGAGCGTCGTCGCGAGCATCGGGTGGTGGCGACTGGAGCTGCTGCTGCTTTGGCTGCTGCGCGACCGCGTCGTGTGGCTCGCCGAGTGCGGGTTGTAGTGCGAGCCGCGCTTGCCAAACACGTCCTTGGCGATCTCGTACGCGTCCATCCGCACGGTCTCGGTCACGTACGGCGAGCAGAACGACAGGTCCTGGTAAATGAGCTTGTGACCGTGGTCGATAAAGTAGAGCCGTTTCTTCACGCGGCACTTGGAGCACACGAGCTCGAAGCACAGGCTGCAGCACTTTTTCGTGATCGGGCCGAGCAAGAAGCGACTCGTCCGCGACGACACAAACGTGCGCGAGCACACCTTGCAGCAGTCTGTGAGGGAGCCGCTGTCGTCGCCAAGCACACTCGAGTGGTGCATGGTGTGGCTCATCTTCTGCTGCAGGCGGAGCCGCCACGCGAGCTTCTTCATCTGCGCGCAGTGGACCTGCTTGGAGAACGAGAGACCCTGACCGGCGATCGCCAGCAGCGCGAGTCCCTTCAGCACGTCGCCGTGGAGCTCGAAGAACCCGGTGACGAAGCAGTCGACGATGTTGGGCGCGCTCTGGCGGTACAGGCAGCAGACCGACGTGTTGCCGCGCACCACGGTGTACTCCTGCTCAAAGTTGGGGAAGTTGGGGAACGCGATCGAGTGCGTGATGCGGAAGCCGATGTGCTCGCCCGAGGGCGAGATCACGATGCCCGTCGAGTCGATGTACGTGTAGTCGCGCGCGCGGATAAGCGACTGCACCTTAGGCGGGTGCACCACGACCCACTTGACGCAGAGCGTGCGGAACGGGTCGTCGGGCGTCGGGTGGATGAGCTGCTGGAGCACCTTGGACTCGACGAGTCCGTCCTCGACGTACGCCTTCTTGGTCTTCATGTCGTCCACTGTGGGCGAAATCGTGCCGAGCATGACGTCGTCGAGGTCGCCCACGACGGTGCCCACGACCGGAAACGGCGGCAGCGACGGTGTCTCGGCGGCTGCAGTGCGGTCGCGTCGCTCGCCCAAGTGGCCTTTGATGCGGGCCATCTTGAGCACGCTCGACTTGCGATCGGTGTACACGCGGATGGCGTCCTTGCGGCGGATCTCCTTCCAGCGGCTGCGGTCGACCATGGCCCGGCGCTCGCCGCGGAAAACCCGTTTGCGATTAAGCCGCGCGCATCGAGTGCGTGCGAGTGCCTGGGTCGGTGGGGAGACGCTCGCCGCGGTGGACTGACCATGGTCAGCTGCGCCAAGCGGTTGCGCGGCGGGCATCTATCTCCCGGGATCTTCTGTCGCTCGGCGTAGTAGCCCCTTATCGCGACATTCGCCGCATGGCGTTTGGAGAAATACGTGTACAGAACGCCAGTCGTCTCCCAACTGGAGGCAGAGCCGCAAACACCCCGTAGGTCCTGCGGGAATCAGGTTTCCGGCGCTCGGGCGCGTTGAACGTGGGACGCATCCACTTCCCCGGCTGAGCAGCGGGTGACGTCACGCGGAACCAGCCCCGTAATAAGCCGCCATGTGTCAGGAGCCGCGCTGGCGAACGGAGACCTTCCCGGTGGCACGCTGGCCATCAGGGATAGTTGAGCTGACTGTGACGACAACATTGTCTCCCAGGATCAGATGCGGCTCAGAAAATTCATCTGAGTTGGGGGACGACTTGCATCCGGATACGAGGGAAAGAACGTATACACTTATCGTACAAGTAACGTATTTACCCCAATTAAGCACCCTACCCAAATAAAGGTTCGCCCCTTTTGAGCACCCTCCGAAAGGGGACACAAAGAAATTTGAGCTCCCCCGAATAGAGCACCCACATGGATAGTACAGTGAATGATGTCTTACTAATCCAGGGTCTTTATTATTAAACAAGCTATATCAGTAGGTTGTGATGTTGGATCACCCAATACTTATAGAATTGGGTGAGAAGACACACTGATTTACTGGCTTGACAGAAGCCTAGAGTTGCGGGTTCAGAGCGAGATGGAATGTTGTTGCAAACTCGTGAGGTAATCATGGGCGAAGATGTTCGAGACTATCGTGTAG
>JAADWV010000493.1:0-25235 GCA_023336295.1 Pythium folliculosum | reverse complement strand
GACCGCCTGAGAAAGCTCACATCATTATTTTGCAGCCGAGTACTCCATCACCAGAGCCAACAACGGGAAGCTCACTGTTCTCTTTGCTATCGCGACAGTACGCGTCGTTGACACTGACCGCTTATAACGCGATTGTATCCACAGCGCTGGTACGTGCGGCACCTCCCCCCTCATCGCGTGCGTCCACCACGTCCGAGTAGTGTCACATTACTGAGACCGCGACGGTCTCGCTCTCCAACCGCGCCAGCGTCTCGCTCAGCCAGGCCTCGACGCGACGCCGACTCCACCGACGAGCGGTCTTGAGCGCCGCCTGCAGCGCACGCTCCGTGTAGAACTGCGCCGGTCGATGGGCCACCAGCCACTTCAAAATTCGCATGTGGTTCTCGCCCACCGCGTGCTCCATCGCGCGCTCCGTGCAGCCAGCGTGGCCGTTGTCGTGAAGGTAACGGATGACCTCGAGGTGGCCAGCGCGCGCGGCGCGGTCGATCGCGCCGGCCGTGCACTCCAGTTCTTGAGTCTCGATGAGCCAGCGCACGGTGTCCAAGTGACCGTTCCCGGCGACTTCGTTTACCGCTCGGGCCGAGCACAGCGCCGTCGAACTGCGCAGGGATAGGAAAATGCAATGTCCCTGGAACTGCGTTTCCCATTCCCATCATGGGTGGCAAAGTGGTACTTTCTAGGGAGACAACTCGGCTCAGAATCAGATACATACCTCCGATCTGAGTTACTGGTAGAATACCGGTTTTGTACCGGTCGCGCCTCTTCGACCAGTCAACGAGCCGAGAGTGAATGTGAATCTCCATCTCAATCTAGTGTCGCCGCCTCGCGTGCATGCGAACGAGCGTCGCTCTCTCTCTCTCCACAACGCCAGTCGCAGTTCTGCTCTCCTACCACAGCTGCCACCGCGTGCCATCGCGTGATATGGAGTTCTTAGTGCACAACGTGTCCCACTCGGACCTCATCGTGGAGCTCTCGTGGCTGCGCGACGACGAGCTTCGCACCGCCACGCCCGCCGGTGCCACGGGCGACGCCTCAACGCTCGCGGTCGCCGACCACGCCGATGCCGATGGCACGTCCGCGACCAGTGGCAGTGTCAGCGCTAGTGCCAGCAACCACAGCAAGCCGCCGTCGCACGTCGTGGCGGCGGACGGCACGCGCGTGCCGCTCTCGCTGCTCGCGCGCCCCAAGTTCAGTCTCTTCCAGCAGATCAGCCAGGCCATCATGGACCGCGTGGAGGAGCTCCGCGGCGCCGAGAGCGGCGCGCACGGCAGCGCCACGTCGCCCGCGTCCAGCGCCGGCGACGGCAGCCCCGCGCACCTAAATGCCAAGCCCGACCGGCAGCTGCCCGCGAGTATGCTCGACATTGTCTCAGGACAATCCCACCACCACAACCACCACCACAAGTCCCCAAGCAAAGGCCACCGCGTGCGCTGGAAGGCGACGTGCGCTGACACGCAGTCGCCCATCGGCTTCAACTTAAGCCAGAGCCCGATCCCCGTGGCGGACCTTCATGACTTCCGGCTGCGCGGTGGACTCGACACAGTTGAGATCGTCGAGAAGCACTGGACGCGCGCCGTGATCACGGCCGTGTACTTCCCGCTCATCGCGCTGCTGCTGCCCAAGTGGCACAAAGTGCTTAAGGAGTTCAAGTCGGAGAACAGCAAGCAGCTCGTGTATCTCATCAGCGGCGCCGGCATCCCGCGCAACGTCGCGCACAGCATGCAGGGCAACTCGACCGAGACCACGGCGCGGCTCATCGCGGTCTTTGTGGACCAGTACTACCCGCAGATGGAGGTCCACCAGGTGCACTCGGGCTCCAACATCTTCCGCTTCGACGACAACGTCCAGTTCATGACGCGCGAGCTGCGGCCGCGGCTCGAGGCGCACCGCAACACGATCGTTGAGCGCAGCGGCGAGGCCTGGCGGTCCCACTTCCACGTCACGATCGCGTACGCTGACGGCCCGCCGGCGCGGCTGAGCGCGCTCAACGCCTCGCTGCGCATCTTCCGGCCGTCTTACCTCCACGTGTGGCAGCTCAAGACCTACTGGCACGAGCGCAAGTTGTCGATGGACGACGTGGACTTCCACTCGTTCGAGAACATCGAGGCCTCGCCGTGCGTGCCCTTCACGGGCGCCGACGAGATGACGCAGTTCCTCGTGCGCGAGATGCGCGTGTTCCGCGACCAGTTTCTCCAGGGCGAGTCGCAGGGCGAAGTCGGCAGCTTCTGGCTGCGCAAGTCGCGCAAACCGGTGCTCGCGGTGCTGCTCATCGAGAAGGAGGACGCCGCCGGCAACAAGACGCTGGTCGCGCACCGCGGCATGAACTGCGAGGTGTCCATGCCCACGGGCTCGCTCTGCGCCGAGCGCAACGCCATCGGCAGCGCGCTCGCGCGAGACCCGACGCTCCAGCGCCACGCGCTCAAGATGATCGGCGTGCTGGGTATCAACCTCGGCGGCGCCGCCAAGCCCGCGGACGACGTGGTGCCAGCCAATGGCACTGCCAGCGGCTCGGTGGCATCGCTGCTACTCGAGCCGCCGCTGGCCGTGGTGGTCAGCGACGCGCCGGCGCCGCCCAGCGCCAAGCGCCGCGTGGAGAACGCCAACCTATCGTCGCCGCGCAAGCCCAAGCGGCCGCGCACGTTCTCGTGCGACGACGTGTCCGTGGAGGCGGCACTGCAGCAGCAGGAGCAGCAGGACCGCAACCCGCTGGCGCCCTGCGGCGCCTGCAAGGAGTGGCTGCTCAAGATCGCCGAGGCGAACCCGGCGTTCCGCGTGGTCACGTTTGAGAACGCGCGCTGTCGCAGCGTCTACATCAACCAGATCATGTGAGGACGAGAGACTCTGGATCTCCAGTCTGGAGTTGGTGGCGCCATGGCGCCGTATGGCACGCTTGCCAGCGGCAACTTGCTGCCAGCAAGGTGGTGGATGAGAATCCGGAGATCCGGATCGTGTAACGAGGACGAGAGGCGAGAATACACAGAAACGAGGCAAAAATAGACCTCGCAGCCGTTTCCGCGCCGTTTTCATTGGCGGATTGCAGTTGCTCAGATCATCTCATTTTTGTGTGGCATTTTTTTTCTTCGTTTCCAACCATTTCGACTGAGATCCTGAGACGGAGTAGGTTGGGCAAAAGGCAGGCAGTTCTTTACGTACAGTTTGTTCGAGCTCTAAGCCGCGGAAGAAACCGTATATACCTGTCATGATGCATACATTTGATCCAATCAATTGATTCTAACGTTCAAAATATTATTTGATTCTCCCTCTATATTTATATATCAGGGGATGGCTTAGAGCTCGAACAAACTGTAATTAGACGGGGCACCGAGAAAATGCGCAGCAGTGTACTTATCAGTGACCTGCAGTGAAAGAGAGAGAGAGAGAGAGAGCTGACTAAGATGCCTGGCGTGCTTCTCTGGGAATCTGCGACGTTGCGACCCACAGGACAGAACCCTCTAACGACATGGCGATCTTCCAGTGGTGTTGTGGGTCTAAAAGCGAGCTGTTGTGTACCGTATTTCTGGAGTTTCAGTTCCGTTGTCAGACGGCGCGGAGGAGAATGGCTTCATCGCACTGCCGTCTCCAGTCAGTTCACACACTCGGCCACCACATGATGATGCGGCATGGATGTGGACCACATCCATGCCGCTCGCTCGGTTCAACGCACATGGACATTCGTGAGTCGACGTTGTGTTCCATGCGATATTAATGTCTGGATCTGTGTTGCTCAAGAACACTCGCGCAGCGGCACGTACCGTGCGCCGATCTTGACGGTAATAAGACTCACTTCCCGATGGTACATGTAGCCAATAGACCGACCCACTTCAATATGAAACTCCAGGTCTCCACCACTACACGGAACGCTTCAATCCGGAGTCCAGGTGTCCAGCCTCTTGCGCATTCAGCGACACTACACCACCCAGAGCTCCAGCTGGGCGCTTTGCGAGGACGGGTTGGTGCTTGGATCCAGCCAGTGCAGTTGGTGGAGGTGGGTCCGGCCCGCCATCATTTCTCCGGACCCGAGGGAGCCTGCCACCTCACCCGGAAGAGAACAATGAGAACGAAAGTGAGAGCCTGTCCATGATGGGACCTCCGGGTTCAAGCTGGCTGCGCTGTTTGTATGGGTGCTTGATCGATGGTTTGCTCCGCACCCAGGGTTGAGTTTTCGTGGGCGCGGAGGTGGCAAAATGGCTCCTCTTTTTGTTCCTTCACTTCTGTGACACTGGGAGAACGAGAAAACGAGAAAACAAGAGCAGTGAAACCGCGAGTTTTTCTCAATTTTAGGTTCCAAACCCACAAAAATACCCAAGAAAAGGAACCACAACAACAAACCAAACTTTCACGACCCAACAACCCTAGCGAGGCATCGTAGGGTTAGCTTCGTCTCTGACACGCCGGCGTCCGCGCTCGCTAAACGCGGCGGCCAGACGGGACACGGCATCATTGCTCCGAATAGAGCGCGGTAGGCTTTTGCGGAAGTGAACGTTGCCAGTGGCAACCGTGGCACTGGGCAGAGTGGCACACGAGCACACAACAAAACAGCACGCACCCTCACTGCCACAACCAGCAACCAGCCGGCCCGACTGCCTCGGAACTCACGCCTGTTAAAAAACGCGTCGGCCGCGTTGTTCTTGTGGCGCTTGAGCGTACCCGCACAATCGAAAATCGGCAACCGCCCAACGATCTATCCGTCCGCTCGCCACCAGACCGCCTCAAAGCTGCCACAGGCGTTTCTTTATCGTTTGGCCAACAGTTCCAGAACCGCTTTCCCGAGACCAATCGAGCACCATGGGCGTCGAAGTTGACACGCTGCTATATGGCTCCCCCGTGGCGCCGGAGGAGCTGCTCCAGGTGAACGCGGCCGAGTACGAGACCCACCAGCGCTGGGTGCAGGAGCAGCAGGCGTCGCGAGCCAAGACCGCGTCGCTCAGCAGCGTTGGCAGTGGCAAGAGCAAGAAGCGTGCCATGCCATCAGGTGCCACGCCGCTGCGCAAGAGCCACAGCGACAAGCCGCTGGCGCTGGCGTTCGCCGAGGCCACGCTCCACACCGTCGCGTCCACGCAGAGCGCGGCGGCCATCGAGGACGACAACCAGAGCGAGCACGGCGCGGCCATGGCAGACGACGAGATCACTGGATCCAGTGCCAGCGCGGCGCTCTCGGGGCGGCGCCAGCGCATCATGGAGCGCGCGGACGAGATCATGCTGGGCAAGCGCGCGGTGGGCATGCAGCTCGGCGAGACGTGCCCCGTGTGCCTCGCGGACGACGTGGACACGCAGCTCTCGAGCTGCGGGCACCGCGTGCACGCCAAGTGCATCAAGCGCTGGATGCAGTCCGGTTCCAAGTGCCCCGTGTGCCGCGAGGTGGTCACGGGCGTGGAGGAGGCGTACGCCGGCCCGTGCGCGACGCTGACGCAGCCGCTGGAGAAGGACCTGCCGGACTTCACGTCCGAGGAGACGTCGTCCTCTGGCGGCCAGGACGAGGAGGAGCAGGACAACCAGGCCAACGAGTGGGGCTGGTTCGAGGAGTTTGACGACTTGGACGACACCATGGACGAGGCGGACCTGATCAAGCACCTCCACTCGCGCCGCAAGCACTCGCTCCAGGGCCAGTTTGTCGGTGGTGAGCACACGGCACCGCAGGCGCCGCTGCTGAACCGCGAGATGTCGACGACGTTTGAAGTGTGCCGCACGTTCGCGCCGCTGCGGCTCGAGTACGACGCGCCGTACGCCGAGAGCAAGCACGCGTTCCTGCGCGCGCTGCCCTCACACCGCCACATCGCCGCCAAGATCCAGATCCGCAGCTTCCGCATCGTCGAGTCGAACGCCAGCAAGACGCAGCACGCCGAGTACCTCATCGAGTTGCAGCTCGACCGCCACTATTTCAGCCGCTGGCGGCGCTTCTCGGAGCTCAGCAAGTTCGTCGGCTCGCTGGGCACCACGCAGTTCCGCCGCGCGCTCGCCGCGTGGGCCGAGCTCGAGGCCGCGAGCCGCTGGTTCAACCGCCTCGAGCTCAGCTACCTCCACCGGCGGTGCCGCATGCTCGAGGAGTTTGCGCACGCGCTGCTCCAGGAGAGCTCCTCGGCCCATCCTCTCGCGGACCTGCTGGACGGATAGAGCCACCGCCAACTCCTCCTCCATGGATATACACACAAGAAACCCCCACCCTCCTGCATGAGTAGTATTTATGAGAGCGGCACGCGTTGCCCCCCCATCCCACCAAGTAGAAGACTAGAAAGTTGAGTAAGTAGAAGTTGATGACAATAGAACAAGAGATCGTGTATCCGACGCATTGGTTCTCCTCCTGTTCATCCACGAAGAAGGGAGATCTTCGGGACGATACATGCACAGGATCGACCTCCTGTATCGCCGCGCTTGTTTGCGACCGGAGAGGCTTCCCCTCCATGCGGCACACACGACGTGCGTGGAGATCTTCCGGCCGTGTACGGCGGATTGTGTGATCGATGGCACCACCGCGCGGGGGAGCGACGAACGGGGCTTTGCACCATCAGAAGGCGCGAAATTTTGGTGGCTTCAACATGGCGATGGGGAGAACACGGAGGGGGAGGCCCCGTGCCGCAGATCGCCCGATCGCCGATCCGCCTACTGTTACGTTGTGTACGTTCATACTGTACTGTACAACCTACACAGCATGCACCCAGACCGAAAAAAGCTGTGACGGCATCATCACGGGGCAGCGCGTCTCGGCGTGATGCCGGCGGCCATACTGACCGGCATCAACGGTCCAGCCACGTCATGGCAGCGCGAGTCCGGTGTGGCGCGGCGCAACTGCGTGCCATCCGCCACCATCACCGCCGGAACATGCCGGCACTGCCAGCGGAACCAAGCAGCCCCCGCGGTTGGGGGAGAAGGAGGAGGAGGAGAGGCCTTGCATGGGAGCTCTCATTGCTCCCTCACACCACCTGATTCGGGACGGTCTCCAAGCCACGACCTCCCCCTTGGCATGCGGGACTCCACCAAGCAGCCGACGGGTCCTGGCGATGGGCGAGCGGAAACTCAGCGGCCCGCCGGACCAAGAACCGGACGAAGAACGACCGCTCTGCGTGTTGATGCAGCCAAGGGACCGAAAATAAATCCAGTGGCGGATCATGCCGCGCGCACCATGAAAGGACACATGCCGCACGGCTGGCAGTGCCATCCGTGCCGTCGCGCTATCCGTGCCGTCGTGCGCCTGGCGGCGACGCGCGCAGTGTGGGACGATGGCGTCCGGGCGTCACGCGCGAGTCACACAGTCGCATGACATCCCAGTGCAAGCGCCATGCGCGTTGCCGCGTTCTTATTCTTTGCACTAGAGATTCGAATCAATTATCTAAGTGTACATTTCCGCACATGCACGTGCGTGGCACTCTGGCGTCGCACATGTCTATCGCGCTGTCGACATACTCGCCGCCGATTCTGCCCACGATTATTTTAGGAGAGGAGCGACAAGGGGAGAAGGAAACGAGGCTCCTCTCAGGACGGCGGCAGACGGCCCGCAACTGTATCGTTCCTCATAATGGACCCACATTTGATGTGGGCTGAAAGGTGGTCGCAGATCCACCAAATCGTTTTCTTGGGTGTGTTTTGGTTCTCTTGTCAAATTTGAGTGTTCCAGTTGGGTTGACGCGAGCTGTCCCACTCTATGTCGGTTGAACTTCAACTTGAGCTTTCGGGAAGCCCAGCTGATGACGCCGCGGTCTCACCCAGGAGCTTCCCGACAGACAGGCGCGCGCCAACGGGAGGCTTGTTGACAAAAAGAAGGAAAACTTGGGAGAGTTTTTGTTAGGGGAACAGCCCACAACCGGACGACGGCGATATTGACGACTTTGTTCCCAGGGCGGGAACGAAACCGTCTTGGCAGGATGGTCCAGCAATGACACTCTCCTGATCATGCATAAAACGTACAATGTTTTGTTCTCGTTTTCCTCTAACACACAAAACACAAACTTCAGGAAAACTGCAAGAGCCGAATTTCCGCTTGGAGAGCACCGCCGAGCCCTGCCCTGCCAGCGCATCCCCCGCGGACTGACCGTTGCTCTCGAAGCAGCGTCCGTCCGCTCCACTGGATTTTTGTTCTCCGGGATCCGACGGCAGCCGTCCCACACCCGAACACAAAAAACGATCATCGGTCACCTGCTCCTTCCGTGATCCCATGCTATGGGCCATGGCTTGTTGGACGAATCCCGACCCAGGGAGAGTCCAGAGTCGTCCAGCATCAGGGATCCGGGGGCGGAGATCTTGACTTCCCTTCGTGTGACCCTGGACGCGAGAACCGCCTCAGCTGACCGAGATCCGGTCTGACCAGGTGCACTGCACCGTGCAGTGCCGAAACTCCACTGGATCGCGGTCCACCGGACTCATCGTTGCCGGATTCATCCATCATCTCCCGCTTGCGAACGTGACGCCTTTGTCTTCTGTCCACTTCGGAAGACCACTTCCTCCAGGGTGCTCCTATACATCATAACCTCCCTTCCACAGCGTTCCGTGGATCTGTTCAAGCTGGTCATCCAGTAGAGGCACTACTGGCTGGCGGGGCCGTTCGGGTGGCGCGCGCTGGCCTGCCGTCCGGGGAGGCGATGGTCGCGGTGTAGCAAGTGCGCCTGCGCCTCCTTGAGTTGCGCGCTGAGCTCCTCCATCTTGCGCTCGTACGCGAGGATAATCCGCTGCGACTGGCTCAGCCGCGTCTGCATGCCCAGCATGTTGCCCTCGAGCTTGCGGATGTCGGCGTCCTGACGGGCGACCTCTTCGTCTTTCTTCTCGAGCATTAACTTGAGGCGGCTCACGTCCGAGAGCTTGACGGCGTCAAACATCTCGCCCTGCACGAGGCTGCCCGAGCGCGCGAAGCGGAAGCGGAAACCTCCACCGCCACTGCGGGCGTCGGACGAAGCCGACACGGGCGAGTTGAGCTGCGGACGCTTAGAACTGTTAGGTGTGAGCACGGCGTTCGACGCATCGTCGTCCAACTTGCTGGCCATGAGCGCGAGCTGCTCCTCCTCGGGCAGCGGCATCGCTGAATCCTCCATTTCTTGCTGTCGCATTTGCACGGACGCGGCTTCCACGTAGGTCTCAATGGTGTTTTCCACGCTCTTGGCGTTGGACACAAACGACTCGACGAGGAAACCGACGAAGATGGGCAGCAGGATGTTAGCCATGGCGATGCGGTAACTGAAAAAGAACAGATAGGTCGCGTCCGAGCCCGTGATGGCATGAGCCGCGTCCATGACCATATCCCAGCCGGCAAGGTTTGCGACGCCGAAGAGCGTCACCAGCGTTTCCGCAAACGTGTCAACTTGGAACTCTTCGCGCACGTTGTACCAGTTCGGCGACAGCGCGGCCTTCTCAGCGGGGAACTCGCGCAACGCGATACCGTAGTTGGCTTGCGTGACGATCGCGAACGCGTACATGAAGCTGAAGATGACCAGTAGCAACTGCACGATGAGCGGCAGGATGCGCTGCATGGTCCACAGAATCTCGTGGAACGGAGGGAATAGGTTGAGGAGCTTGAGGATACGCAGCGAACGAATCGCAAGCGACAGATCGTAGAACACACGGGAGACATTGGAGGAGTCCCTGAACGTGATGACATAGAACACCCAGCCGACGACGACAATGCCTAGGTCGAGGCGGCAGAATGGGCGTGAAAAGAACTCGCGGCGGCCGAAGGCAAAGAGCTTGAGCACAACTTCGAGTGTGAAGATAATGAGAAGCACAAAACCGACAATCCGCCACGACTGGTTCACAGAGAATGCGAGCTCAATGTCATTTACCTGGATCGCTTGTACGACCGAGAGCATGATGAGCAAGCCGACGACGAGCTCGGAGACCACAACCGGGTACTTGCGAAAGAAGATCTTTTCGTGCAACAAGTACTCCCGCATGCGCAGCTGCCACTTGCGTACGGTGTGTCGCTTCAGCGACGGCACGAAGAACTGGAAGATCGCGGCAGCAGCGGAGGGTTTGGTTCGCTCGAGCTTGACGCTGATGAGCGAGCAGAGCTGGTAAAAGTCACCCAGCTCCAGGTAGCCAATGTGCTCGACGTCGATGGTATTGAACACGAGCGTGGACTCGACGCTCGTCCACTTGGGCTTGAGGTACTCACACACACTAATCCACGTCTCGAGCGAGATCCGGCGACGGCTCATGGGCGTGATCGACTCCATGGCCTGGTTGAATGATCCGCGTTTGGACGTGTTGATCAGCGCGCTGCTGCTGAAGAACCGCGAGGAGCCGCGCTTTTCGGTGGACTTGGAGAGAAACGTCGGGACCGTGCGAAGCATCTCGTCGTCGTCGTCGTCCACGAGCTGCACGTCGGCCGCGAGGATGTCGAACGCCGCATACAGAGCAGCCTTGCGTTTCTGGAGGCGCTTGAAGAGCATCTTTTCGGTGTGCTGCTTGTAGGATTTGTACGAGACGGCAATCGTGAGCTTGGCAAGGAACATGTTGGTAAGCAGCACGAACACGACGAAGAAGAGCGCGCTCCACTCGGTGACCTTGAAGTACGGGTACATGCTCTTGACCATGTAGGGCAGGCAGTTGTGGATAAGCAGCATGGTGTACATGGACGAGTGGAGCGAGCCGAAAAACGTCGCGCCCGTGACGTGGCTCATGTCCGAGAAGAGCAAATACCCGAGCAACCCGAAGAAGCCGATGAGGCAGAACGACAGCAGCAGCACGATGAGCACCTCGCGGAGCGCGCGCACGCAGCTCGCAAAGATGATGCGGATGTTGCGGCGCCGCGTGATGAGGAAGAAAGGCCGCAGCATGCGCGAGTACCGGTACGGGTTCCACGCCGGCAGCAGCACGTTGAGCACGAGGTCCACGGTCGTGATGAGCAGCAGCACCGAGCGCGCGACGGCCCAGGGCTGCCGCGTGAGGTACTTGCGCTGCGTCTCGGCCGAGCTCATGTACCAGCGGATGAACACATCGAGCGCGAACACGGCCATGCAGAGCACGTCCACGAGCAGGTACGCGTTCTGCTCGCCGGGGCGCTCGGCGAACGCGAGCGCGCAGTTGATGAGCACGACGAGCGTGTACATGGCGCGGTACGAGCCGGCGTGGAAGAGCTCGTGGAGGTGCAGCGACGTGCGGTCGAGGCTGCAGCCGATCTTGCGGCCGTGGATGCCGTCGCGCACAAACGTCGCGGCGATGAGGAACTTATCCACCTGGCTCTCGGCCAAGATGCTCTTGGCCTGCGCGAGCTCCGAGTTGCCGCGCGCGAGCGCGCGCTGCGGGTCGTCGTCGTCGTCATTACCAGTCGCGCACGCGTCCTCGTCGCCCTCGGGGATGTCGAGCACGGCGGCGTCGCGGCGGCGCTGCTGCTGCTGGAGCGCGTCGAACTCGTGGCGCATCTCGGCCGCCATGTCCTTGGCGGTGCTGTTGTCGTCGTTGATCTCCATGAGCCGCTTCCACTTTTGCTGGGCCTTGACCACCGACGTGTCGAGGCCGATGCGCACGCCGCGATTGGCGTTGGCCGCCGCGCCGCGCGTGCTCGCCGGCGGCGGCGGCGCGAAGAACGACGACGCCGACGCCGAGTGCGGCGGCGAAGGGGGCGCGGTGTTTGAAGTGGCATAACTCGGCAACAACGGCGCCTGTGAGGCTGCGGTCGACGGCGTCGGCACGAGCGGCGTCTTCTCGTCCGACTCGGATCGCTGGCTCATGGCGGAGAGCGCTCTGGAACGCAAGATTCACGCGCGCGCTGGTCACCTCCGGCGCGCGGGGCCTTCAAGTACAAAAAGTACAAAGGGTCGGCGAGGGGGAAGATGGAAATGGAGGGAAAGGATAGACCGCCCCCCGTGAAGTGTGGTGTTGTTCGTTTAGACCGTCTGGCGGATCAATTCGTGGCGCAAAGGTCTAAACTGACTGGCCCACTTGGTTCTGTGTTCTGCGCGCCCAGAAACGATCTGTGGGGCGAGCAGCTGCCGCGCGCATGGTTACGGGAACGTTCGAAATTAGGGTCGACCCATATTTCAGCAAATCAAACAAGGTTATGAAGCTTTATATCCAATCAATGTCGTTTAAGGTGTGCGGTGAAGCCATGTGAGCACCAGTGTAGCCATCTCTTCCCTTGTCGGATTGATCTGCTTGTGGTGGGGGGCTCTTCTTCGTCGTACCCATGCTCGCTGTCTATCCATGCACACGTTGTGGGTACAAGCAGGAGTAGCCGTGTCTGTGGTGGGCGGTTCCTTGCTCGCCTCGCTGGTTTTCGACCACACGCACACTTTTGTGTCTACCAAAACCGACTTAGATTCCTTTGCGGTGGCTATCTAAAACGAGGTTTTTCTCATTTATGTCGAGGTGGAATCGAAATCTAAATAGTTATCGAGAAGAACGACAAAAAACTGACATGGATGCGGCATATCGACATGAACGAAAGCACGAGATGAATGGAGGGAATGCGTTTGCGATATGAAGCCTTGTAGCGCTGGGCAGCGCTCACACACATTGGAACTCTATCGTCCGTCGCACTCTTCATTTTGGCGATCTTTCTCCCCAATCCAGGATCTGCCGCCGAGCCAACCCGTCCCACACACACAAGACCATCAGTCGCCGTGGACATTGAGATGGACCCAGTGATTCTGCTGGCCGCATGGGCACACACGAGGTCGGCAGCGGCCACAGACAAGGTGATACGGCTGACCGAGTTACTGGACGAGGCCTTCGACGACATGGAGATGCTGGAGACTCGTATGGCTCAATTGCAGTCTCAGACACAGCAGCTGCAGCTCGCGCTTCAGGGGAGCGAGGCAGCGAACGTGACGCTCGCGATGCGACTCGCGGTCAGCGAAGCGCGGAATGCGGTGCTAGAGAAGAGACTCGTAAGGATCAAGCAAGTTGTGGACGGTCAAGACGACTTGCACACCGGTGGTTATAAGCGTCGCCAGCGCGAAGGAGAAGACCAGGGCGTGCAGCCGACAGCTAGGCGGACCCGCGTTCGCCTGTAGATGTACATAGGCGGCATTGGATACCTACTCGCCAACAACGCCGGATTGAGCACATCGCAAAGCCAGCGGAGCGAGCAGAGCGCAGGAGCGGACGAGCGTGTCACCGGCGATCGCTCATACATGAATCGGTAAAGATGCTGGTGGACTGCCACGTACTAGATTATGCGAACACAGCCATAATAGAACCGCTCCTCTGGTACTTCGTACCATGTTTTCGGTACATTTTGAAGTTGCCCGCGCTTTTCTCTCCTCTTTCCCACCTTCCTCTCGCTGTGTCACTTCCAAATCGTCACAGAACACACGCAGAACGACGAGATGAACATGTTCGACGACTCCGACGACGACGACATGTCGATGCTGTTCGTGCTCGCGGTGATGCAGGAGAAAGAAGAAGCAGAAGAGCGCGCCGAGGAGAGGAGGAGCAGAATGCGGCGCTCAAGAGCGAGAACAAGGCGCTGCAGCACAAGGTGCGCAATCCGGACTTTGAGAACCACGTGCTGCAGCGTATGCTTCAGGAGAGCAGCACCGCGAGCGCGGCGTTGAACGCCAAGCTTGTGGCGACGGCGACGCGGCTTCAGCGCATTGAAGGTGTGGTGGACGAAGGGCGTCGCGTGGGCGAGAAGCGGCCACGACCGGCAACATCGGCAACATCGGCAACATCGGCAACATCGGCACCGACGGCCAGCAAGAAGCCCGCGGTGATGTCGGCGACAACCAAGGCGGGAGTCAGCGCGAATGGGAGCAAGCAGACAAAGGGAAGCGGCCCCTCAGCTTAGAGGATGACACGCCGGCGGCAAAGAAGACGGCGAGGCGAGAGTGGAGTGCAGTGAATGACGTTTGCGTGCGTAAGAACGACTAGAATTATCTAATGGGATCGTAAACAAGATCTCATGGAGTGCATTCGTTTTACCAGCCCCAGTGTCCGTCGGTCGCGGCCAGTTCCCACGTTCCTTTGGTGTGCGCTTCAACGAGAATCGGGGAGCTCAAGGTGCTCAACGTCACACTACACAGGAAGGAAGCGTCGACGAGCATTGAGTAATACATACCGGTATCATAAATGAAATGGATTTTGAGAGGCAGAAACCCCAGCAGCGTCCTGCTGGGGGGGAAGAAAGAAGCAAACGAACATGAAAAGCTCAACTAACGGTCGTCAAACCAGACCACGCGGGTGCTGTGGCTGCTTGCGAAGTCGCAGAGGAGCCGCGCGACGTCCGGGCCAAGGCGGCCCATCGCGCTGCCCTTGCGAGAGCGCGGTCTCGTCGTTCTCGAGCGCCTTGCGCTTGATCACGCTCGCGAATGCGCGCCGCGCACCGGGGTTGAGCGCGTGCTGGGCCATGTCAAATCGGCCTTTTGAAATGCCGAGCTGGCTGCGGAAGCTGGCAAGCTTGGTGGCGAAAGACTCTTAACGGAAGTCCCAGCCGCAGTGCCAGACAAAGCGCTGGACCGGGTACGCGTCCTGGAAAAACTGCTGCACTATGGGCAGAAGGCGCGAACGAGAGCCCACCGTCTCGATCGTCAACTCCGACAGGTTCTGAAGAATGCCCTGCCAGGCTGCCGGGGACAGCGACAGGTGTAAGCCGCGGTCTTCGTCCATCACCAAGCGGAGGCTCGTTAACCTGTGCTCCCACATCACGTCGTCGTCTTCTGCTGTGTCTTCCGTCCACATGTGGAACAACTCGCCATTGTGTTGGACGCTCAGGTCCTTCACCATGAAACACTCCTTCAACACCTCGACCAGCTCGGCTGCTGTCAGTTGCCTCCACGCAGAATGTTGAGGAGGGTAAGCGTGTTGACGAGCGGATGTAGCGTCGTGAGCTTCATCTCCGGGTTGGCACGAAGCTCACCGAGTCTCAGTCCCGAGATGTGCGAGCATTCGGCGCGAGGGCGCTTCACTCCGGTGACGTGGGACATGGCGACCCAACCTACGCCTCTCCTGGGCACAATGACGCACACGACAGGCGCGAGTTCCTCCACGTCAAAAGTGTTGTCCTTGATCACCGCCGTGAGAGAGATGTCGTGGCTAAACTTGCACAACAAATCCCCGGTCAGCGAGGCATCTTCAAAGCACCGAGCGCCTTCACGAACGCTGACGACGGCGTATGCACCCTTCGGCCAGACGTAATTGCCCTCCGCTGGCAAGGTATCGTCCTCTTCGCCGTGCAGTAACAGATAGAGCTCGCGCTACGCAGCGAGCCCCCCGTGCATGCCGCTTGTGCCAGGCTCGGACACGTCCAACATCTCCAGGTTGACGTGTATTGGGGAGGGCATTAGCCACGGATGGTATAGCGCGTACGCGAGCCACGTCCAGGCGTGACAATTCATCGACCTCTCTCGCTCCTGAAACGAGTTCCGATTGCCGCACACGCGGAGCGTGTTCACACCGGTGATCGGGATTGCCGAGAACACTGCCTCCACCTGCCACTCTTCGGCTTCATCCAAGAGCAGCTCCAACGCATCGACCCGCCCGCTTCCATTCCGGCGTTTGCGGCTGATGGCGTTCATGAAGTCGAATACGGCCTCGGAGCCCATGTCCTCGGCGTTCAGGAATACGCTCACGTGAGGAATCACGACGTTGCACGTGCGAACGATATCGGTGAGCTCGTTCAGTGAGTCTTCGTGGGAGATCGTATATCGGTCGCAGAGACTCAGCTCGATGATCTTGGCGAGAGGAAACCGACTTTGTCCGAGGACCTGCCACGGGAGTTTTTCTTCTTACCTTGCGAGCGCGTCGTTCTCGATGTCTGCAATGACCCCGCTGAGTGTGTCGGCGACGTCTTCGAGGGGACAGGTCGAGCAGCACGGACGCGGTCGTGCGCGGCAACACGGCCACGCTTGTGAACACCGACCTCCGCAGGCGTCTTGCAGAAGCGGTCCAAGACCAGGTATGAGTTTAGCGTCGCCGCATTGTGCTTGACCGTCGAGCTCTCGAAGGCGTTGCTGAGGCCAAGAAACGTTTTCACGACATTTCGGATCCAGTCGTCACCCGTTTCGATGTCCAGGTCGTCGTCAGCGATGCCGTAGCCGTCCCATGCGTCAAAATACAGCGAGAACGGCACGTAGAGCCGAAAGCACGGGAACGGCGTCTCCTTGGTCCACGCCGGGAAGAACTTGTACGCGCCGTGGCCCCAGTACTGCCGCTCATCGTCGTCTCGGTTCGCGTCCTGTATGTCCATGCTCTTGTAGTCCACATATCCGTCGCGCCGCCGCTTGTTGCCGACGCGCTCGATCGTCTTTCTCCAGAACACGTCGTTCTCGTGGCCTTGGAACCCACGGCAGCACGCCAGCACGTGCCGCGCCTGGACCACCCAGTCGAGCGAGCGCTGCAGCGCCGGGCCGGGCATCTGCGCGGGCAGCGGCACGCGGCCATGGCGTTGTGGATCTGTTGGATGTGGCGATGTTTGGCGCCAAAACTGGGGATGACGAGGGTGGGTCTACATTAGGACCTGATACCGGTATCATCATGTTTTGAAACTGGAACCACGAGCCTGGTACCCTCGTACCGTGTACTCGGTACATTTTGAAGTTGCCCGCGCTTTCCTTGTCCTCTTTTCACGTTCTTCACATCCAGAAATCTTCACCACCAGGAACAACGGAGAACGACGACATGCCCATGTTCGCCGACGACGCCGCGATGCTGTTCGTCCTCGCAGTGGTGAAGGAGAAAGAAGAAGTCGAAGAGCGCGTCGAGGAGCTGGAGGTGGAGAACGCGGCGCTCAAGGGGCAGAAGAAGGCGCTACAGCACAAGGTGCGCGACCTGGACGGCGAGAACGGCACGCTGCGGCGTATGCTTGAGGAGAGCAGCGCCATGAGCCCGGCGTTGAACGAGAAAGCTTGTGGCGACGGCGACGCGGCTTCGCCGCATTGAAAACGTGGAGAACGAAGGGCGTCGCGTGGGCGAGAAGCGGCCGCAGCCGGCCACGTCGGCAGCTACGGCAACTCCGACCAGCAAGAAGCCCGCGATGACTGCGACAACCAAAGCGCGACCCAGTGCGAATGGAAACAAGTAGACGCAGGGAAGCCGCCCCTCAGCTTAGTGGAAGACGCACCGGTGGGAGCGGAGTGGAGTGGTGGCTTTATGAGCTGCGTGAGAAGTCGAATCCTAGTCAAGTAGAGTGAGTTCGATCCACACGATACTAGTATATATTTTGGGTGACGCGTTTTCCCTCGGCGACTGATTTAACCTCCGGTCAGAGACCACTACACACAGATGCACCGGAGATCGAGTTGAGTTGAGTGGCGGAGGGCGTCCTGGGAGGGCCATTGGTCGCGGGGGAAACACCACCAGCTTCATGGTTTCCGTCACCAATCCATCCCGATCGTCTGAAATGTACCACAGAAAAGGGCACAGAGAACCAGTTTCCCGGTACAGTTTGAAGTTGCCGATGGTCGATTTCCCCGCGCCAACTTTTTCTCCTCCAACACAAACGGAAACAGCCCAAAAGAAGCAACTACGCCATGTCGACCTGGGACGAGCTGGCGTTTCTCTTTGACGACGATCCGGAGATGATCGCGTACGCGGTGATGCAGCAAGGGGCCGCGCACACCGCGCAAGTCGAGGAGCTGGAGGAACAGGTGGACGCGCTCCAAGCTGAGAACACGGTGTTGAAGCGCGCGGTCGCGGCGCTCGACGCGCGTCTAAAGAAAGTGGAGGGCGCGATGGCGAAGGAGCTCCGAGTGGGGGACAAGCGGCGCCGGACGACCGCGGCTGGCACTGCTGCGCCGGCAGCATCGAGATCCGACTCGGCACCACGAAACAAGACGGTCAAGACAGTGCGCTAAGGAGCTGCCGATACGGTCGAGATCAAGACAGGAGCGAAGGCCAAGGGGAGTGCGTCTGGGTGAGGTTTAGCGTCGTTTGCATGACATGCGTTTGAATACATGTTCAGCGAACGGATCGCTTTGATAGAGATGTAGTTGGCACTCCCACGCGCGGGACCTAGCCCAAGGTGTGCTTCCATGCACTGCTAAGACAGCGAGGCCGACGACGTCTGTACAGAAGAAAACGGCAACCTCGACTTGGCACACTGTACCCACCTTTATATGTAGCAACCGTGTCCATTGTGGTGCTGTACGCATTGTCCGATTAGACCAGAACGAACTCCCTGACGTCGTCGGCCGCCATGCGCCTCGCGACGAAGGTGGCGGTTCTGCTGGCCACGGTCCTGGTCGTGGAAGCCTACGGCGACGAGGAGACGCTGGGAACCAGCAAGGCGCAGCTGAAGACCCGCGTGCAGACGCTCCGGCGCGCGCTGCGGGAAAGCGACACCAAGAATGCTACGCTCGCGCGGCAGCTGGCGGCCAGCGAAGCGCGGAACGCCGCGCTGGAGCAGCGGCTCGCGCGGATCAAGCGAGTCGCGGACGGTCACGAAGGTGGGGAAGAGCAGGTCGTTGGTGCCAAGCGGCGCGAGCGGAGCGGCGACGAGGAGCGTGCTGTGGTCCGGCGCCAGCGACTGACCGACGGGGCAGGAGGTGGAGCGACGCCCGCCGTCGGAATTCGAAGGGTTCAAGCTGACAGTACACAGGAAGGGAGCATTAGCAAGCATTGAACAGTGATGAATGATTGCACTACATTGTTAGATGCGTTCACAGTCTTGGGACAAACACACCGACGCGTTTACAGCAGCAAACACGAACCGTTGAGAGTTTTGTGCCACTCCATCCCATTTCCCTTCTCAAAGCGGCTCGTTCCGGAAGAAGCGGTTAATCATCTCGAGCGCGACGGCCGGCTGGTCCTGCGGCACCATGTGACCCGAGTTGAACACACGCAGGAACGTAAAGTTCCCGGACGCGCGCGCCGTGCCGACGGCGTCACCTCCCTCGGTCATCACGAACGCGTGCTCCTCGGCGGCGTTGAACGCGTCCTTCCCGTGCCACTCGAGCGCGCGCGTCCAGGCGTCGCCGCCGCGCCAGTTGCACATGAGGTCGGCGTCGCCATTGTACACGAGCACGCGCACGCTTCCGTCGTCCAGCAGCGCCGTGACCAGTTCCTTGTACGACGCGCTGAAGTCACCGGCGCGCACGAACCGCTCTGAGACCGACGGGCGGATGGGCACCCACGCCTCTGCTTGCGGCGCCACGTGGAGCGCGTCGCGCACCTCCGGTGGCGTCAGCAGCGTCTCCGCGGCGGCAAAATCGAGTCCGCACACGGTCATCGCGCCGGACGTCGTGGGCTGCGTGCAGGGCTTGCGGATGTCGTAGTTGTTGCGCTGCGACAGCGCGTAGGGAACAATTAGCTGCTCGTTGAGGCAGCTCATGGCGTCCGCGCACTCCTGGCTGTCCAGCGGCGTCGGCGTCTGCTGACACAGCGACGTGAGCGCGACACACCGCGGCGTGTCCTCGCGCATCTGCGCGATCTGCGCGTCCGAGAGCAGCGTGATGTTGTAGCTGTTGGACTCGGCCATGTCGACGTTGTGCGCAAACTGCGTGACCGGGTCCACCATGCCGTTGCCAATCGCGACGCCCTGGAGGTTGATGGCTCGCTTGCCCGGCGGGGGACTGTGCTTGTTGGCCTCAAGGATGAAATGCGCGGCGCTCGGAATGTAGTGGCCGGCGTAACTCTCGCCCGTAATGAAGAACGTGCGTCCATCGAATTCAGCGTGGCGCTCCAAGAAGCCCTGGAGAAACCAGTAGATGTTCTCGCCGATGCTCACCTTGAAGTTGTCGATGTCGGCGTCCTCGTCGATCGCGGTCGAGTAGGAGAAGCCCACGCCCGTGGGCTGGTCGAGCCAGATCACATTTGCCTGCTGCGTCCAGGAGTAGGCGTTAGGTGTCGTCGAGAGACCGTCGTCGCTCACCGTGCACGGGCCATTCTCAGTGAGCAACGCCGCGAGGCTCGAGCCGCCGGCGCCGCCCGTGAGCCACAAAACGAGCGGGTCCTGACTCGGGTCACTTGAGGTGGACGGAGCAAAGTAGTAGAAGAAGTAGTCGTCTTTCTTGTTCGCGAGCTTGATGTAGCCGGCATCAAAGTCAGGGCTACCGCAGTTCCATGCCGACGAGCTCGTGGCCACGAGAGTGGTCGGCGAGGGAACAGACGATGTGCCGTGGCACGTCAAGGTGAGCGTGACCACCAGCGCTGCGGCGACCGTGACGACGACGGCCGCCGCGATCTTGGCCAGCGGACGGCGCGTTTGCGGCGGCAAGCCAGTCAGCGGCGAGCGCTCGGTGGGGGCGGCCATAGTGACGGCGACAGCGCTGACAGGGTGGAACACTTGACACCAAAGAGGAAGTGAGGCTGGCTGGTTCCATGAAATGAGTGAAATGAGCCCATCGCGAATCATGGAGGGATCTTCGCTGGGCCAATCATAGACCAGACCAACTTCAAGATGTGTACCAAGTTGTGGGTCCCTCGTACCTTGTTTATGGCACACTTTGAAGTTGGTCAGCTAATCTCTGGCATTTCATGTAGATCAGGTGCCACACCATTGCCACGATCGTATCCGAAGCCTTCTTCCGAAAGTTACCCATTCACCCTGCTCTCTCTCGGTAGCCTATCATCGTATCGTTAGTGTCTTCCAAAACGACTCGTATGCAGGTACTAGTACCGGCCCTGTTTGGGGTTAGCCCCACAGCAGATGCCGCACGATCGTCGTCGCGGCAAACTCCAGCACAAGCGACGCCACGGGCGCGTCCATGCTCTTGACGGCCTCGAGTTTCGAACCGACTGAAAGAAACGCGAGCTGTGCACGCAAAGGCAGCGGCTCGGCACGGATGACGGCGTTATCGTATCGCGAGGCGAGTACGTCGCGCTGGACCGCGTACTCGCTGTCCTCTGCCTCGTGGTCGCGCCGTCCGCTTCGATCCAGCTCGACGATCTCGAGCCAGCGACTTGTTTCCATAATCTCGCCCAGCTGCGCGAGCCCTCTCGCTCCGATGTGGCACTTTTGGAGCTGCAAGTGGCGGAGTTGGAGCTCCGGCATGGCTCGGTACAGCTCGACGAGCTGCCCCACGCTCTGGAACCCCAGGCCGTTGCTGCTCAAGTTTAGCGACGCCAGCGCTGGTGCCCTGCCGCTTTGGAGGGACACCGTCAATCCACTGAGCGTCGTGAGGCGGCAGGCTTCGACGCTGAGATGCGTTATGTGCGGTGAGAAGACGAGCATGCGACCGACAAAGTCATTCACATCGAGGTGGCCGACGGAGAGGCGTCGCAGTTCCGAGCCGACGACCGCGAGGAAGTGATGGAGCGGCACATTCACGCGCATTTCATTCAGCACGAGGGAGTGGAACCGTGGTTGGTGGCGGCGGATCGTGGAACCAGTAATATCCAGCATCGTGATGGATTCGTACTTGACCCACTCGAGTGACGGCGTGCCACCGCTCTCCACGAGCACGAACCCGTTCGGGGTTATAGCTGTCACTGGGTACTGCGCAGTCGAATCCAACACATACACGGCCACATCGTTGTCACTGGGGAACAAATAGCTGGGAGTGGCTGCGCTGACGCGGCACAAGACAGGCAGATGCTGCTCCAAGGCGCAGCGGACGAGCTCACAGTGCTCGTTGTGGAGAACCCCCACGCGCTGACGGAAGCAGATCGAGTCTTGCGGGTAGAACGGGTTCCCCGAGAGGTCGAGCTCACATCCAGGCTCGCTGACCTGAGTCGTGAGCATGATCGGCGCGAGCCACGTCCAGCATCCCTCGCGAACGCCCGTGTTAAACACCGACATCGTCCGGGCGAGCGAGAGCCGCCGCAGCGGTCGTGTCTTGGTCTCGAGTGCCTCACAAATGGCCTGGTAGTACCGCGGGTCGAGCGAGTTGTTCGCGAGCGACACGCTCACGGGCGACTGGTGGTTCATGGTCGGCGCGAACAAGCTTCGCAGTACGGCCGTGATCGCCTCCACCGTGAGCGTGCTGTCCGCCAGCGCCAGCGCGTTCTCGAGCCGGATGTCTTGGACCTCGTGACGGTCGAGCAGCACCACGAGCGTCTTGAGCGCGTCGGGCAAGAGCCCGTTGTCGCTGAGGTCGAGGCGGCCGAGCGAGCAGAAGTCCACGAGTGCGTGCGGCCGCTGCGCGCGCGTGGCCTCGCAGAGCACCTCGTCCAGCATCCCGATCGTGTGCGACGTCAGCCGGCACCGCGTCAGCGCCAAGCCGATCGTGAGCGGCGGCGCGTCACTCGGCCGCGTCATCTTCAGCAGCTCGGCCAGTAGCGGGCACACGAGCGCGTCGACCTTGGCACCTGTCCAGTTGAGCAGCACGCGGATCCCGCCGCTGGTGGCGGACCTATTCGCCGACTGGTACAGGAAGCGCACGAACCGCTTGACGTCCGCGTCGAGCTCGCGCAGCGGCAGCGCCATCATGCGCGACGTGAGCACGCGCGTCCACAGCGCCGCCTGCGCGCTCGCGGACGCGGCGGAAGCGCTCGAGAGCAGATGGAGCCGCGCGAGAGCGACTAACGCCGCCCGGAGCGGCGCGGCGCCGCCGGCCTTGATGCTATGGAGGTGGATCACGACCCACGGGGGCGACGCGTCCACTTGAGTGTCCACCTCCACGCTGAGCAGCCCCGCGAGCGGGTCTTCGCAGTCGCGCGCCCAGTCGGTCGACGCCATTTAGAGTCGTCGGGTTGTGCTGTGAACCAGCATTTGGTGAAGTCATTAGACTCAGACAAATGATCAGATCAGATATGCATCAGAAGAATATCTGAGGCTACACGTTATTCTGTGCGTCTCACCTCAAATCAAGAAGGGGAAATTGCTAATCGGTACCCAAAAAAGGTTAACCATTGCAGATCAGTACCCAGTTTAGTAACATATTGCAGATCGGTACCCTGTCCGTACTAAATATGGAGAAGCTAAATAGGGCACGTCATGCAACGCCATTCTCGGATACATCTTGGGTCGAAACCACGCCGCTGCCGTTCCTAGCATTGACAGACATCCCACGACGAAGACACAGCAGACATGGACGACAGCGAGAACCAGCTTGTTGTCGGCAACGCCTACGCCAGCATGGCCGATCTTCGTCGCGCCGTGGACAGCCATTTCGCTGATATCGGATGTGGCAACGTGAAGCCCACCAACACGCAAACGAAGTTGAAGGTTCTGTGCACAGAGCATGTCGATTGCCCTTTCGTGCTTCACGCCTACAAGAGAAAGGACCCTGATGGAGGGCCAGGACGTGTTGTCATCACTAGTTTAATCGACGATCACGCTCTTGAATACGTTGAGAAGGACAAGCATCGGAAGAGGAACCCATCCCGCGTCTCTCAGGACCTTCTCCGGCCGCTCGTTCAAGATTTCATGAATGATACAGACAACAAAGCAACGGCTAGGGAGATTCAGCGCCATCTCCTCAAGAAGCACCAGTTGGACGTGTCGTACAACGCTGCGTGGAGAGCACGCACGAACGTTCTCGAGCGGGCACGCTTGCACGGGCGTGGGAGCTACATGCTCATCAAAACTGGCTGGAGAGAATTAAAGACGCGAATCCAGGGACCGCGACGCGCTTTGAGCGGGATGATGAGCACCAGTTCCGACGAGCGTGCGTCATCCACCAGGCCTTCAACACGGTGATCCAGCACTCTCTGCCCGTTCTCGCCCTCGACGCCTGCCACCTCAAAACTAAAGAGAAGGGGACAATGTACGTGGCATCGGTCATCACGGGCAACTTCGACATTCTCATAGCCGGGTTCGGCATTTCAAATCGGGAAGAAAACGGCGAAGACTGGGGTTGGTTCTTGGAGGCCCTAGTAGAGGCAATGCCGCACGTTGTCTCGTTGCGCCAGTTCGTGGTCGTCAGCGATCGAGAAAAAGGACTCATGCCTGCTGTTGTTCATCATCTACCGGCTGCGCACCACACGTATTGCTCCGTCCACATCAAGCGGAATGTGCAGAGTCAGTTCCATATCAATCTCAGCAAAGAAATCCACGCTCTTGCAAAGAGAGCCGAGTCGGGAGACGTAACAGAATGCTTGGCTACCATCCACGAACTCCATCCAGAGGTGCCCGATTACCTAATCGACACGGACCTTTCCACGTGGGTCACCGCTCGGTTCCCTGTACCGCGTCACGGGATCGTCACCTCGAATGCCGCTGAGTCAATGAACAACTGGATCGAGCACGAACGCGATCTTGCTCACTTCGCCGTGTTCGTGCACGTGACTCGACGTACGATGGAAAGAATGGCTACGCTTCGCAAGCGTGTCACGATATCTCGTTCGGACGAACTCGTTTCGTGGGTAGAAACTGAACTCAAGAAGTCTGCGAAGATTGCAAAGTCACGGTTGGTGGTCCCAGGCAACGAGTCGCTGTTTGAAGTTCAGCGCAAGGACGGTACTTTTCGTGTTGTCAACATTGCCAACCGGGAGTGCTCTTGCAACGTTTGGCAAGAGAACCAGTATCCTTGCGTCCATGCCATGGCGGTGTTCAAAAACCAGCGACTTCAACCCAACGCTTACGTAGCAACTTGTTACAAAAAACAGAGCGTGAAGGACGCTCTTGCTCCGTCCGTCATCCCGGTTGACGTAGCGACCTGCACGAGCGATGGAATCACCAAGCCGCCACCGGCTTACCGCACGGCTGGTCGTCCGCGCGTTGTGAGATTGCGGGGTCGTGGTGAAGTCGACGCGGAAGAACCACCCATCATCTCTTCAAAGTGCGGAAAGCGTGGTCACAACGTCCGCACATGCGACAGACGACGTGCCCTACGGGAGGCTAGAGAGCGGGCGGAGGCCGCGGCAGCAGCTGCCAAAGACGCGTCCAGCACACCCAGTGTGACTCAAGATATGATCAATCGTCTCCAAGAGGACGTGGTGCGCGCACAAGCCGCGTACAACGACGAGTCAGCGTTCGGGTCGATGTGGTCGCTGGAAAACATATTCGACACCGAACTGACTATGTGACACAGCGGCGACCACTAGCTCACGAGCGCTTGGTAGGGAAGGGACATGGGAGACGATGACGAGACACACGAAAGCATTTTAGCCTCTGCATAACACAAAGACAATTTCTGTTTGTATTTCGTCGACGTGTCAGCTGCTGTGTAGACGCTTGAAGCCACTCCACATCGACAGATTCGGAAGACGCAATACTTCATTGGAATCGCCCGACAATGAGGCTCGAGTCATACAAAATTTGAGTCTATTGGTTGCGAGGCGACCATCACAGTCGCCCGACAGTGAGTGGAAGTGGTCTTTGCAAAGTCGTCCGATTTTGAAGGCGAATTCCATACAAATACTACGTCTTGTGGTCACCATAATCGACCGAAATGGAGGCAACAAGCAGCCCTCTTTATCGACCGATTGTGAGCGGCATCCTTATACAAACTTCCAGTATGATGGTCCTCGAAATCGGCAGAGTTTTACCCAAG
>JAADWV010000492.1:0-25251 GCA_023336295.1 Pythium folliculosum | reverse complement strand
GAGCTGCAACGCGTACGCGAAGCAGGGCATGATGAACTACGACAAGGCCAAGTGCGCCGGCAAGAAGATGCTGACGTTCTACTACTTGGCGGTGCACGTGGCGGAGCCGTTCCAGGTGTACGCCAACTGCGTGCCGCTCCAGGGGAGCCGCAGCTTCGAGGACGACGAGTTCGAGGCCGCCAACACCACCGCGGCGATCGCGGAGTCGGATGAGTACTACAACGGCAACGCCGCCGTGACCGCGACCGGCCTCGACGAGTAACGCGGCGTTCGGTCGCCGCCGAACAAGCTGGTTGTGTGGTTTTGCTATTAGTCCGTCGCCCCGCTCCTTCCAGATGGACGGAGAGATGAACATATACGTATTGATCGTGAATGGTGTCCATCCCCCCGAGTGCGACTGCCGCCCGTCCGTGGGGAATACTCCACACTGTACAGCACTGAGACTGGCTGCTGTCGAGGTCACGCGCGGTCCGTAACGCCGCGGGCCTTGACACCTTCGTTGTGTCTGCATGCTTTTCGATCGGTGGAACCCTGAGAACCTCGGGCCCGTGATGGACTGCCGTCTGGCCGCTTAGAACTGTGCGTTCGTAAGTGTGCGAGAGTTTAGTGGTACGATAGCACCACCACCGTGGTCCCCTGATGGGCGAGGAGTCACTCTGGACGTCACACCAACAAAGGTGAACGCGACGCTCGTGGGGCGGCATCTGCCCAAGAGGAGACAGAGGAGACGCCAACCACCTCGCGTACCCGTATCACATATTACATGAATATGCTTTATTGCAGATAAACTGAAACAGTTTTTCATGAAGATTGAAATTCTAAAGCATAGGTTATAGGGTTTGGTAGGGCGTGATCGTTGCGGCCTGCCGGCGCCCACGTTCATCGCGCCGTCCAAGGGCAAGGAACATCGGCCTACGACGTGTACGGCGCCAAGAACCCGCCGGTCGCGAGCTACGCGGCCTCGGTGAGCGAAGCCGACCAGAAGAAGCGCGAGCAGACGTTCACGGCCAACTTCAAGAAGAACGGCTTCACGAGTCTCCGCCAGTGGATCACGGACAACCAGGTGGCGATCCAGTACGAGAGCCGTCCCACGGGTGGCACGCCGCAGCCACTGCCGGCGCAGCTCAAGTGGGGCAGCCCGACGTTCCAGCACTCGGGTCCGTGCGAGGCCTGGGGCGACGACACGATCGTGATTCTGTGCCATGAGATCTGCAACGCGTACGTCCAGAACGGAGACGTAGGCCCTGTCGTAGGCAGTTGCCTACGAAAAGGCCGCGTGCGCGGGCAAGAAGATGCTGAAGTTCCACTACGTGGCCACACACGTGGCCGAGCCGTTCCAGGTGTACACCAATTGCGTGCCGCTCCAGTGCGGCGGAGCCGGCGCGACGCCAGCGCCACTGGCCGTGACGCCAGCTCCGACGTCCGTGACGCCCAAGCCGCCGACGGCTGCGCCCACCGCCTCGGCCGTGCAAAGGCCAATGCCATCGGAGGGCTGCGTCGCGTAAGTGTGTTCGTCGTAGAGCTTACTTGGGGTTTTGGTCTCCGGAAACGCGTGGGGTGGCGTGTCGCCCCTCTCGCTGTCTTAATGCACATAAAAGAGCACTGGTCGTTCGTGAATCCTTCCTCCATTCCGTACGAGTGTTCCTGTTCCTCGCTTGGCTTCACACGCCGGCGTCCTGCAGCTGCTGCAGCACGTTCCTCACGTCCACCGTCGAAAGGTGGTCTGCGCCCTGTCAAGTAAGCACCCACGCTAGTCAGTCAACTGGCCCTGGCCAAGGCTGGGATCCTGAGGGCTCAACGTACTAGGTTCTCGACATAAATCTCGAGCGCCTGCGCGACGAGCGTCTTGGCCTGCGCGTGGTCGCCCAGGTAGAGCAATAGCAGGCCCTGTGTGTACGTGACCTCGCCCGTCGCGACGTGGCGTGCGCCCAGCGCCGCCGCACGCGCGCCGGCGACGTGGTGGAGCATGGCCGTGGCCTCCTGGATGCGAAGCCGCTGGTGCTCGAGCATCCATCCGGCGGTCTCCTCGGGCGGGTTCGTGAGGAACCGGTACCAGATGTCCACGACCTTGTCGAACATGCTGAGCGCGCTCTCACCGTGCTGCTGCTGCTGGGACTGCTGCGGCTGGCTCGCCTGCATGCGGCTGAAGATCTGGCCAAGGCAAAAGTAGAGCTCCGAGGTGTACAGGTGCTCAGGCCCGAAGAGCAGCGAGCAGTGGTATGCGCCGTGGGCCGCGCGCTGGAGCGCCTCGGCGTGGACCTCGTACTCCAGGAGCAGCGTGCTATAGAGCTTGTTCATGCGCACGACGTAGAGGTTCTTGAGCTCCTCGGGCACACCCGACGGCGCTGAGGCGTTCGTTTGGTCCTTGACCAGCAGCCAGTTGACCAGCGAGAGCACCTCCTCGGCCTGCTTGAGCTGCCGCTCCTTGAGCGCGATCTCCACGAGCACGAGGTAGAACGGCGCGAGCCGCAGCGAGCTCTTGCCGAAGAGCTCGGTCGCGCGCTTGAGCGCCGCCAGCGCGCGCTCCTGCGCGGCCTTGAGCTGCCGCGCGAAGCACAGCTCCTCGCTCTCGCGCCGCAGCCGCTCGCACTCGTCCTCGGGCGACCGCGGCGACGCCGCGCCGGCGCCCAGCGACGACGCTGACGCCGTGGCGACAGCGCTTTGGCTACTGCGCTGCATGCTGCTCATGGTGAGACCGAGCTGTAAGTGAGACCGTGAAGAGACGCGGGGGCGGAGGCTGAACAATGTGTACTAATTTAACGGTATCCGATGACAGCAACACGGGGGGAAGAGGGCAAGGAGGTCGACTTCGCTAAACGTCGTGGACGCACAGGGGAAGGAGAAGGAGGAGGACGGACGGACGGACGGGCGGAAGCTACAGCGAGAGGCGGTCCATGTCGCCGGAGACGCGCCAGAGCTCGTCCATGGTCTGGAACTCGTCCATCTTGAGGTCCGAGATGCGGCCGACATCGCCGATCTCGTTCAGGAACACGTCGAGGCTGCGGCGGCCCATGAGCGTGTTGCCGCTGCCGGAGGTGCGCATGCGGCGCGCGGCCGAGGCGCGCGCGGCCATGTCGATGCTGTTGCGTGGCCGCACTTTCTTCTGCGACGGCTCGTCGCCGTCCTCGCTCATGCCGTCGTCGTCGTCGGTCGACTTGACGCTCGACGACGACGACGGCATCGGCGGCTTCTGGAGGCGCGTCGCGAACGCCATCGCCGGGTTGAACGGCCGCGCCGCGGGCTTGGCCGCGCTGCCGCTGTTGTTGTCGGTGTTGTTGCTCGAGCCGCCCGCGTTCTCGACGTTCTGCTGCTTCTGGAGGAACGCGGCCACGGGCGACGGCTTGGCCGCGCCGCTCGAGGGCGTCGAGGCCTTGCCCGCGAGGTTCTGCGCAAACATGGCCGCCGGGTTCGAGGGCGTCGAGGGCTTGCTGGACGACGAGGCCGCGGCCGCGGCCTTCTGCGCGAACGCCGACGCGGGACTGGCAGCAGCCGAGCCGCCGCTGATCCTGGACGCGAACATGGCCGCCGGGTTCGCCGCCTGCTGCGTGCCCTTGGGCGTCGAGCCGATGCTCTGCGCGAACGCCGCCGCCAGACTCGGCTTGCCGCCGGAGGGCGTCGACGCCTGCTGCTGCTGCTGCTGCTGCTTGGCGTTCTCGCGCGCCTCGGCCTGGTCGTTCGTGGGCTGGCCCTCCTGCTGGTACTGCTGCTGGCGCTGCTGCTGCGGCGACGGCGCCGACGAGGACGACGCGTGGGCCTCCTGCGCCTGCATCGCAGCCTGCTGGTGGTTGTACTGCGCCGCGGCCGCGTACTGGTCGCCCGGGTGCATGCCGTGCTGCTGCTGCGCGTACTGGGCCGCGTACATCTGGCTCTCGGCCGCCGAGGGCGTGCCGGCGGCGCTGTGCATCGCGTAGCCGTACCCGGGCATCATCTGGCCGTGCATCGACGTGGCCATCACCGGCGACGGGCTTGGCACGCGGTACACGGCGCCGTTCGCGCTGGTCATGTACGTCGCCGGGACGCCGCCGGTCGTTGCGTACATGTTGCCGTTCGCGTCCACGCTGTAGGACGTCGCGGCGGTAGCGTACATCGGACGGTACGAGCCGGGGGCGCCGCTGCCGCCCGGTGGGCCACCGGGGCCGTTCGAGATGTTGACGACGTTGGCGCGGCGGTCGAGGCTGTAGTCCTGGCCGGGCGGCATGGCCGCGAGCACGGGCGCGCCCACGGGCTGGCCGTACGAGTTCACGGGGGTCATCATGACGGTCTTGGGGTACGCGCCCATGGTCGGCGGGTACGCGCCACCGTGCGGCGCGTACGCCACCATCGTGGGCACGCCGCCGTGGCTCGCCATCGGGTGGCCCATCATCGGCGGCTGCATCATGGGCACGCGGCCCATGGGCGTGGCCTGCGTCGGGATCGTGCCGAACGCGCGCAGCTCCTCGCTCTTGACCATGTTGCCGCCAAAGCCGTGGCTGTTGGCGCCGCTGGGCGTCTTGGGCTTGCTCTTGTCCGTGGGCGTGGCACTGCCATTGCCGCCATTGGTGCCGTTGGCGCTGCCGCTGCGGCGGTTCTGGCCCTTGCGCACGCGGCAGAGCGACTTCCAGCGGATCTTGACCGCGTCCTCGGTGCGGCCCGGCAGCATGGCCGCGATCGTGGACCACTTGTTGCCGAGCCGCGCCTGCGCCTCGAGCACGATGCGGTCCTCCTCGGCCGTGTACTCGCCGCGCACGATGCTCGGGTCCAGGTGGTTGTACCAGCGCTCGCGGCACTGCTTGGACGTGCGGCCCGGGATGCGGTTCGCGACCTGGCCCCAGTTCTTGCGGCCTTCGGCGACCAGCTCCTTGAGCAGCTCGTCCTCGTCCGGGCGCCAGTGGCCCTTGACGAGCCCGGGCGCGAGCACCTTGGTCCAGCGCTGGAGGCACTGCGTGTGGTTGCGCCCGGGCACCTCCTCGGCGATCGACTTCCAGTTGCGCTCGCCGTGCTTGGCCACGGCCTGCCGCAGCCGCTCGTCCTCCTCGGGCGTCCAGCGCTTGGGCACGGCCTTGTCTTTGGCCTTGAGCAGCTTGTTCATCGAGCCGTGCGAGATCGCGATCTTCCCCGAGTCCGTGACCACGCACTGCACGTCGTGGTGCTTCTGGCGCGGCACGCCCTTGATCTCGGTGAACACGCGCTTGGTGCCATTGGCGCCCGTGGCACTGCCGTCGCCAGCGCCGCTGGCACCGCCGAGCGCCGGGGTCATCTCGTCGTCGACCTCCTCGTCCTCGTCGTCGTCGTCGTCGTCATTGTCGTCGTCATTGTCGTCGTCGTCGTTCTCGTCGTCGTTAGGCGCCGCGCCGTTAGACGCGGTCTCCTGCTTGATGGCCGTCGCTGCACCGTTAGACGCGTTGGCGTTGCCCTCGGCGAAGAGCAGCTTGCCAAAGTCCGAGATGGACGAGCGGCCGTCCGCCTCCATCGGGAACGAGTCGGCCAGCTCGGTCATGAGCGTCGAGATCGACTCGCGGCTCACGCTCACACTCATGGGCGTTTAGTCGGATTGTGTGTATGTAGGTGCTGGTTGTTGGGGAACTTGGTGGGGAACGAAGCTACGGTTCGTTGGATCCAACAAGTTGGTTCGTACACTTGCGCGCCGGCGGGGGGATGTCGTTGGGCACCGGTCGCGAGCGGTGTGTCGTGGGCGTGATGTTGGGGGAGCGATCCGTTTGTTGGCGTCGTCCACGATGTGACCACGTTGCAATCGCGGGGGTCTGTCCGATGCCAGAAGCTCGCACTGGCCCGAGTCGAGTCCAAGGCGGCGTCCACGTCGAGTTGAGCTGGTCAGAGAGAGAGAGAGAAAGAGAGAGAGGTGGCACACACACTCGCTCTGCCACATGCCCTGCCAAAACCGGTGCCCTGTCTTTCGATAAGGGGTAGGGCACCAGCTTTCTATGCCATGCATTATTCAGGGAGACGAAAGCGTTCCAGTAGAGTTTCAGAGTGTGGCGACACTGAAGTGCTTTGCAACAGCGATCCTCTAAAAGGGGTGAAACAACAGTGGAACACAGTGTTGGCCCTATTGGGATTCGAACGTGGACAGGCCAGTCAGGCGCATTACAGCACCTTTACAGCCAATCATAGCCAGCGCTAGATGCACCCGTTTGTCAAAATTTGAAAACTCACTCCCAAACAAGAAACCCGCGAAAACTGGAACACCGTTCTCGCCCCGTTCAAAAAAAATAACGGAAATATTTCCTTCTGAACTCCACCGGAAGGAAAAAAACTCACCCCTCCGAAACGGGCCGGGTTCGATGGGGACGGTCTTTCCATTTTTACGCTGGCCCACCCGTTTTGGCTCTGGCGTATCCATCGACCCACACCTCGAGAGCTCCCAAGGTTCCCCTTACGATTCCGAAGAGACACGAGAGGCGGCGGCTCGCACACGTTCGAGAAGACGCGCGCTCTGCTTGCCCACGGCCACCCCACAGTTCACAGAAGAGAACGATCGAGATCGCGCGTAGACCACGCTTCCTGTAGTATAGACCATGTCGTCCACGTACGCCTCGCGCACGGCCGCCAAGGGCAAGGGCGCCGCCAACAAGAACAAAAAGTTTGAGCTCACGGAGGAGCAGAAGCAGGAGATCCGCGAGGCGTTCGACCTGTTCGACACGGACGGCTCGGGCACGATCGACGCCAAGGAGCTCAAGGTCGCGATGCGCGCGCTGGGCTTCGAGCCCAAGAAGGAGGAGATCAAGAAGATGATCTCGGACATCGACAAGGACGGCTCGGGCACGATCGATTTCACCGAGTTTTTGGAGATGATGACGTCCAAGATGAGCGAGAAGGACTCGCGGGAAGAGATTCTCAAGGCCTTCCGCCTCTTCGACGATGACGAGACCGGCAAGATCTCGTTCCGCAACCTCAAACGCGTCGCGAAGGAGCTCGGCGAGAACATGACGGACGAGGAGCTCCAGGAGATGATCGACGAGGCCGACCGTGACGGCGACGGCGAGATCAACGAGGAAGAGTTCCTGCGCATTATGAAGAAGACCAGTCTGTATTAGAGCAACAGTTTCGCCGGCCGGCTTCTGCCTCCCCTCCATCGGACATTTGTATGTAAATCAAAAACACAAGCAACTCTATTTTCCTGGAAGTGAAGGCAACGTAAAGGATTCTGTTTACTCGTCATCGGAAAAATGCATATCTTCGACGACATCGGCGGCGTCCACCGCGGCGACCGACTTCTTGAAATCCTTGAGCGACATGCCCTTGACCTTGGCGACTGTCGCCTCGTCGACCGTCGACGCGGCCTTCTTCTTGTTGTTCTTCTTGCGGTTCTTCTTGCTCGACTTGGTCGTGGGCTCGTCCTTCTCGGCGTCTTCGTCCTCCATCTCAGCGTCACTGTCGTCCGAGTTGTACTCGGCACCGCCGGCCTTAGCGTCGGCGTCCTTCTTGGCCGCCAGCTTCTTCTTGAGCTCCTCGGCGTCGGTCGCGAAGAGCTTCTTCACGGCCGCTTCGCGCTCGTTCTTGAGGAAGCTGTCCATCTTGTCCATCTCCTTAGGGGCGATATCCAACGCGCTGCGCTTGCTTCGGATCCACTCGGCGCGTTTCTTCAGGTTCTCCACGAGGCCACGCGCGAGCGAGTTCCAGCGCGGCACGAGGCACGTCGACGTGAACTTGGTCAGAGCCAGCAGCAGCGGCACGGTGAACTCAGGGTAGCCGATGTGGAACTTGTAGACGTCGCATTCGCGCTGCAGCAGCTCGAAGAGCTTCGAGATGAGCAGATCGTGGATGCGCTTGTTGTCGAGGTGCGACTTGGAGAGCTTGACCGTGAGGTCGAGGTCCAGGTCCACGCGCGTCGAGGACGATTCCTTGGCGCCGCCCTTGGGCTTAGTGCCACGGTACGAGGTGCTGAACGGCTGCATGTTCAGGATCTCAAGCAGCACGGGGCTCGTGGGCACAAACGAGTTGGTCGCGAACGCGATCTGCTGGAGTAGCTTGACGCACTGGAAGCGCATCGGCGCGTAACGAATCGTGGACGAGAGGCGCACGACCGCGAAGAGCAGCTGGCAGAGCGGGTACACGAGCGCGCGGAGCTGGTTCTCGTTCGGGTAAGCGCACACGACCGCGGCCCACACGCGGAGCTGGTTGAAGAACTGCCAGTTGAGCACGGCCTTGAACGTGTCCGGGCTTGGCGACGTGATGGTCTTGCGGATCGTGATCGCGAGCTCACGGATGTACACGAACGCGTGCTGGTACGAGCTCGCGAGGTCGAGGCCGTAGAGCTCGACGACGCAGTTGCCGAGCAGGATGTGGTGCGGCAGCGTGGCCTCGTTCGTGAACTTGGTGTTGCGCATGTACGTGATGTAGATGCCCTTGAGCGCCGTCTCCAGGAACGGGAACGGCATCTGGAGCGACAGGTCGCGGATACGCACGAACGCGAGCATGCACACGTTCGTGTTGAGCGACTTGGCCCACAGCTTGAGCAGCGTGCGCAGCAGCTTGGAGGCCGATTTGGCGCACGGCACGACAAACGGGATGTAGTGCGCGAGCTCGCGCAGCACAAAAGTCTGGATGTCCTGGCCCGTGGTCTGCGCGAGCACGTAGTTGACGCAGCTGAAGAAGCGGCGGATCACGAGCGTGTGCTTCTTCCACTTGCGCTCGTCGACGCGCACCTTGTCGTCGCTGCCCTCCTCGGGCGTCGAGCTCGCGACGAGCTTGGCGAACGTCACGTGCATCTTGCGGAACACACTGAGCATCAATCGGTTGTACACGGCGCTGCTCTGGATGTCGAACAGGATCTCGCCTTCCTTGTTCACGTCGGCGGCGTCGCTCGAGCGGCACGCGTCGCTGAAGATCTTCATCATGCGGCGCAGGCCGTTGGCCGTGTACTTGTCAAAGCACTCCTTCCCGGCCTTGATGAGCATCTCCATCGTGAGCGTCGTGCGGCCCACGCTCTCGGGCGCCTCCTCTGCGCCCTCGTTGTCCTCGCCGGCCTCCTCCTCGTCGTCATCGCCCTCAACGTCGTCCGTCGACGGGAACGACGTCATGTAGCGCGGGTCGAGCGCATCCTCGTCCTCCTCCTCGCTGCTCTCGCCGTCGTCGGCGTCCATGACGGCGTCGTCGTCCTCGTCGTCGCTGTCGGCGCCGGCCGCCTCGCCGGCGTTCTCAAAGTCCTCCTCCTCGCCGTCCGACTCCAGAAAGTCGCCGTTCAGGAAATCGTCGACGTCCATGTCGTTCAGCATGTCCGACTCGTCCTTCTTGCCGCTCGACTCGGCCGCGAGCTCCGCGGGTGACTTCTTCTTCGCGCCATCGTGGGCGTCCTCGTACTTGGCCTTGCGCTTCTCCTTGAGCGTCTTGATGCGCTTCTTCTCGTTGCGCTGCTTGATCTTGGCCTTGAGGTGGCCCTTCTTGATGAACTTGAGCGCCTTCTTCTTCGTCGCGCCCATGGTTGCTCGGCTGTCTAGTGCTTGACGTGACTCTGGAGCTGATCCCCAAGCTTTGTGCCCAATTCCACTGGTTGCCGATGCCAATCCCAAAAAGCCGTGGCTGGACAGAGCTGGTCACGGTGAATAGTGTGGACCACATAAATTTCGATCTGTCCCTAGAGTAGTATCGACGGCTGTCGGAATTGTGTGAATTGTCAGAGTTGTCGTCAATAATCAGCGAGTGCCCCTCTTCTGACAACCGTTGACGAGAACGAAAACCTGATCCCCCACAACGTGATGAAAGAGCGACGGGCTGGGAACCGTCGCGTCGCATCCGGTGCATTTTCTTTTCCGGACTTCTAAATGGCCATTTTGTTCCGACTGGCTGCCGGCCGACGCTAGATATATAAGGAATAATGGATGCAGCAGTTGCGAGCGAAAGAAAGAAATCGGCGTCGGCGTCTCTACAGAATGGGACAGGTTCTCTCTACTGACTACCTACCCGCCACTTGGAGTGCATTCGCAGGGCGGAGGCCAGTTTCGTTTTATTATTGTGATTCCATGGTGGAAGTGGCGGAAACGCGAAAACAAGCGGCAGTGCCGAGACCGCCTGACTACTAGCTGCTCTGTTCTTTCTCATGGAGGTGGCCAGTTTCGTTCCAACAATACGTAGTCCGAACTGCCGACGAAGTTTGTTCCCCCAACAAGTCCAACGCGTGCCGTCGCGTTGGAGCGCTGAACATGTTATTCTGGCGGCATGGGCCGGCTATCGGAGGGTCATTACCAACAAGCTTGCCTCGAGATTTCCGGAATAGCTGGTGGCGCCAAAAACTCCAACAAACAACGGAGCCCTACGCGCCAACAAAAAAGGAGCAGACGAGCCTGCTCTGGCCGTCCAAATGGGGAAAAGAGCAAAGCGCACAACTTTTGGCTGCTATAAAGCTGAACCAATATATTCTTCCAATCATACTCCAGTATCTTGGCATTTCTCAAATTTACATCCAATCACTGCAAGAAATCAGGATCTACCACTCAACCTCCACTAACGTGCCGGAGAATCTCCATTATACTTGCTGTTTGTATGATCCACGCCCACTTAACCTCCCCTAACCTTCCTGTCGCCATCGTTGGAATCGGCCTCCAGCCGGCCCGTGACTCGCGCTGTGACGTGCGACCGACAAGCGGATTTTCAACCAGGCGCATTCCCACCGTAGCGTCGGCCGCGAGACGAGAGAACCCGACGAAGGCCCACCAACAACATCCGCTTTAGTCCCCAACCTTTCCCCTTCCCCGCGCATCTCGCTCTATAAGAAACATGGGCGCGTCCATGGTCAAGCACTGCCTCGGGAGCGACGGCACCGCGTCGCCGCGGGACGCGGGCTGCTACCCGGCGCCGCGGAGAACCGTCCCCGGTGCCGCCTCGAATCTGAGCCAGCCCAAGCACCTCCACCACCTCCACCACCACCACCAGCCAACGCACCAACAACGCCCGCCATCGCTTTCCCAACGAAACCAACAACACCAACCGCCGCACCGCGCGTGCCACGCGGTGCTGGACGGCTACCACGCGATGCTGCCACGCGTGCCATCGGCGTCCGGGTCGGCGCTGACGCCGCCGCCGCGGAAGCCGTCGCCGTACGACCGTTTCCGCCAGGAGCTGCAGCTGCGCAGCCCGGCGCTGCCGTTCCAGGCGGCGCGCCGCGAGCGCTACGACTCGCGCGAGAGCACGTGCTCGTCGTCGAGCAGCACGGAGGAGGAGCTGCTGGGCATGATGGCGCGCGCGGACCACCACTTGTACCACGGCCATCACCACCCCCATCGCCATCACCACGTTCATCACCATCACCCTCATCATCACCAACAGGCGCCGCAGGACAAGGACCGCCGGCGCCGCAGCTCGAGCCGCCGCTCGCCCGCGCCGGCGCGCTCGTACGCGTCCACAGCGGCGTCCGAGGACTCGTTCTGCCGCTCGGTCACGCCGGCGTCGTCCACCAACAGCTCGCGCCGCAGCCGCGTGTCCAGCCCGTCCTTTGGCTTTGAAGACCTGCTCCCGGAGGTACGACAAGAATCGTCGTTGGTTGGTGGTTATCGTAACCGTGCTGACTCAAAATACTGTTTTGTGTGGGTGTAGTGCTACGTGCTGGAGGAGCTGATCGGCTCGGGCACCACGTCCAAGTGCTACCGCTGCCGCCGCACGACGGACGGCAAGCCCTTTGCCTGCAAGATCATCAACAAGCGCCGGCTCGCCTTTGACCACTTCCAGCGCGACGAGATGGCGGCGCAGCTGCGCCAGGAAGTGGACGTGCTGCGCCGCCTGGACCACCCGAACATCGCCAAGCTCGAGGAGTCGTTCGAGAACGACACGTACATCCTGCTCATGATGGAGCTGCTCGAGGGCGGGGAGCTCTTCGAGACCATCATCGACCGCGTCCGCTTCAGCGAGGCCGACGCCAAGCACACGGCGCACAGTATCCTGTCTGCCATCAGCTACATGCACGCCCAGGGCATCGTGCACCGTGACATCAAGCCTGAGAACTTGCTGCTTGCGGCCCAAGCGTCGCCCGGGAAGCCGCTGCTGGTCAAGATCGTGGATTTCGGCTTCGCGTCGGCGATCGACTCGCGCGCGACCATGACGTCTTTCCTGGGCACGGGCGGCTACCTCGCGCCCGAAGTGCTCACGCATCAGCCGTACACCGCCGCCGTGGACACGTGGGCGTTCGGCGTGTTGCTCTACCTCATGCTGTGTGGACGAGTGAGTCTCCTCTCTCAGTGATCTTGTACATGATGTACTGAGTCGATACTGACAATCTTTTGTGTGTTCCTCTGTATAGCTACCGTTCACGACAGCCATCCAGCTCCAGCCTGGACAACGACTCTCGTCCGTGTACCGACTGACGTTCCCGGACAAGTACTGGCGCGGCGTGAGCAGCTCAGCGCGTGATCTGCTGACCAAGCTGCTCGTCGTGAACCCGTCGCGCCGACTCACTGCCGCAGAGGCCCTCAAGCACCCGTGGTTCCGCTCTGACTGAGTGTGCACCTCGGTACCTCGCCTATCAGCGCGAGAGACGCTTGCTGTCATCTCTGTTATTTATTGTCAAGCCACACAAAAGGCATGCAGCTTATGAACCAAAACCCAACCTCACAAATCACACCCGTTATTTATTCACAACATGCGCGTTTTCTATGGGCTTCTCTCTACTTCTCCTATGTCTGGGTGCTAGCCGTGCGGTACGTCATGGTCGTGAGCGAGCGCTCGCGGGGCACGATCTCCTCGAACGGGTCCGGCGTCTCGAAGTGGAGGTCGCCGTACTTTTGTCGGGCGGCGTCGTCGCCCTGAAGCCAGAGGCGCCACGCGTGGAGCATCATGCGCGGTGCCGTCTCGTTCTCGGACGCGTAGGTAGCGTCGCCGAGGATCGGGAATCCGTTGTGGGACAGGTGGAGCCGTAACTGATGGCGCCGTCCAGTGAGTGGCCGGAGCAGCACCTTGGTCACGGCCTCATTCTCGTACGTCGCATGGCCCAGCACGAACGCCAGCGTCGCGGACGGACGCCCGGCCACGGCCACGTCCTCGACGTTGCTGCGATCGCCGATGCGCATGCGGAACGAGTCGCGGCCAGGCTCGGCGATCGGGTCGTCGAACACGTACGCCACCGGCTCGTCGACTTGCCCGCTGTCGCTGGGTACGTCGTACTGCCGCTGGGCCGCCACGCGCGCGCGCTCGTCCTCCAAGAACGCAGTCAATTCTTTCAGGTACCGGATCTTGTCGACGCGACCCAGCTCGTTGTACCGCTGCTGCTCCTCGGGCGAGAGCTCGCGCCACTTGACAGCCAGCAACCGCTCTTCGGCGTCCGTCAACGGCCGCGTACCGGCGGCCTTGAGCTTCGCGGCGGTGTTTCGGTCGATCTCCAGGTACGACGGCCCCATGCGCACGCCGCGCGGGTAGTCGCGGTGCTTCATGTGGGCACGCGTGCCCTTCATCTGCGCCTTGTAGCGGTCGAAATCCTCAAGGTCCTGCAGCAGCAGGCCGAGTTTGGAGAATGCGCACGCACGCACAGACGAAGAGGCCGTCGTCGCGGGCTCTCGCTGGGCCAAGTACTCGCGTGGGTCGAACGGCAAGTGGCCGCGCACGACCGCGAGGTACTCCTTCTGGACGCGCTTCTCGCGGAAGAGCTTGCATGCCAATGAGGTCGCACTGCTCATCACAGAAACCAATCGTCAGCCCCTAGCTCACTCTTAACAGAGTGAGGATCATGCTTACTCTCGGTCGAGTCCAATGATCATGGCTCCCGAGGTGGCGAAGTCGAGCTGGTGGATCCACCGGAACTTCTCGATCTCCGGATAGTCGCGATACAGCTACATATATCAGCAGAGCAATGAGTACAGTTTCCCGATCAACACGAAGGCAAGGTTCGTCGGCCACGCACCGCCTTCTCGATCGTGGCGTCAAAGTCGCCGTCCAGCCGGTGGTCCTCGCACTTGTTGATCACCAAAAAGTGGTCCGTTTTGGCCACCATGCGCAACTTGAGCTCGTCCAGCTTCTGCGGGCCGCCGCGCCACTCCATCGTCGGCGCAACGACAGCGCTACTAGACGGCAGCTCGTCGTCCAGATGCAACTGGTGGCGGCGCGCCGCGTCGCCGCCGCTGGCGGTCGTCATCGGACGCGCTGCGCTCGCCATCGCCGTGCGGCAGAGCTTCTCCACGGCCTTCATGCCGTCGCGGCGCGGCAGCTTGGCCGCCGGGAGCATGGTGCCGTCGTCGTCGTGGCGTGGCGAGTCCATCGTCGTTCGCCAGTCTTTCTCGGTAGCCATCCAGCACGGTCTCACCTTGTTATGGAACTTCTGAAACTCAATCAACCGTTTACTGTGCAACTTGTGCTCCAGCGGGGTGGCACTATGTATGTAGCCATGTGGGCCACCAGTGGGGATCCGATCTTTTTCCACAAGGATGACTGCGCCACTCCTCTTCTACTGAAGCGGATGGCTCCCCAACCAAAGGTTCTGTCTCTTGCCTTCTACACTACGCTACTGTCACAGTAGATGTGGACCTGCCGTGATGCCAGCGGCAATGGAGCGGTGATGCTGGCTGCCCACAATCACGCGTGGCCATCATCATCCCGTCACTGGAGCTCGAAAAAACGGAACGAAAGTCTCTGATGCTGACCACAACGATTGGCTGAAAACGTTGAAGTAGGGCGCTTCGAGGCGACACGCAACCATGGGGAGCGAGCTGGTGGCATCCATCACCATCGCCACCGGAGTGTTCACCAGTTATTTCCGAATTTTCTTCGTCTCTCCGTCGATGTGGTCCAACAAGAAAGGCGAGTCCAAGGGGCTGCTGCCGGGCCGCACGACGCTCGGCCCGCTGTTTCTCATGGCCTCGACGCCCGTCGCGGCGATTCTCATCACGCACGTGTTCGTGAACCACGGCGGGTCGGTGCGGTCGTTCCTCGCGGCGCGCGAGTCGCTGGGCGAGATCTGGCCCAGTGCGTTCGATCCGGTGGCCTGGAAGCTCATCGCGAGCTTCATGGGCACGCAGCTCGTGCTCATGCGCGTTGTACCCGGTAAGCCATCGTACGGACCCGTCACACCCGGCGGCAACGTCCCCGAATACAAGTCCAACGGGTTCCAGTGCTTTGTGCTCTCGATCGCGCTCTTCCTCGTCGGCGCGTTCCAGCTGGAGCTCTACAACGGTGGCATCGTGTACGATTACCTGCCGCGGATCATCTCGGCGCTGAACGTGTTCAGTTACGTGTTCTGCCTCTTTCTCTACGTGAAGGGCGCGTTCCTCTGGGTCTCGTCGAGCGACCACGGCACGTCGGGCAACCCGGTGTTCGACTTTTACTGGGGCACGGAGCTGTACCCGCGCGTGCTCGGCTGGGACGTCAAGCTCTTCACGAACTGCCGCGGCGGGCTCATGTTCTGGGCCGTCGGCATCATCTCGTACGCGTGCAAGCAGCGCGAGCTCTACGGGTACGTGAGCGACTCGATGGCCGTGAGCGTCGCGATCCAGCTCGTGTACGTCGCCAAATTCTTCTGGTGGGAGTCTGGGTACATGCGCAGCATCGACATCATGCACGACCGCGCCGGCTACTACCTGTGCTGGGGCTGCCTCGTGTGGGTGCCCTCGGTCTACACCTCGCAGGCCATGTTCCTCGTCAAGAACCCGATCCACTTGGGTTTGCCCTTGGCGGCGCTCCTCTTCGCCGGTGGCGTCTTTCTCGGTACGTCTTGTAGCTGCCCAGCCCAGGTAACTGAGATCCTCGCTCACGAGTAACGTTCTTGTGTGGTTTTTAGTGTGGATCAACTACGATGCCGACCGCCAGCGCATGCACTTCCGCTCGACCGAGGGCAAGTGCACGGTTTGGGGCAAAAAGCCCGAGTTCATCGTGGCCAAGTACATGACCGAGAACGGCGCGACCAACACGAGCTTGCTGCTCACGTGCGGCTGGTGGGGGCTCGCGCGCCACTTCCACTACGTGCCGGAGATCCTGGCGTCGCTCTTTTGGACGCTCCCCGCGGGCTTCTCGAGCGCGGCGCCGTATTTTTACGTGGTGTATCTGACGTTGCTGCTCACAGATCGCGCGTTCCGTGACGATGCACGGTGCGCGCACAAGTACAAGCAGGACTGGCCCAAGTACTGTGAGCGCGTACCATCGCTGATCTTACCAGGCGTGTTGTAAACGATTCGTGGTGGACGCACAAGGCTCGCTCGGCGCAGAAGCTGGTGCGGGGGAGCGAATGGTCTCAGATTAATGGGGTTTAAATACGATAGTTCGCCACTGCACGTTGTCGTGAGGCTGGTTGAACTTCGAGTGGATGCTTGTGCTTGAGCTGGACGTGGAATGAGGTCTAGGTAGAACGCCGGGCGTTCTCGGCTACGCGCCGCAGCGCTCACGCAAGAGCCACGCGAGCATCGGGTGGTAGAAACGCATACGCACGCGGAGCGCGAAGATGCCGCCACGCGGGTACTCGCCGCCCAGCAGCAAGCTACCGATGGCGATCACGACAAAGCCGAAGACGAGAAGCCCGAGCAGATAGAGCACACGGAGAATGCGCAGCGTGCAAAGTGCGCAGACCATGCGGCTGAACATCCGCAAGACTCCACCGAGAAACACTTGGTTAAACACGGCGCGCACGCCCTGGTGGAGTGGCACTGTTTCTCAAGGCATCAAGCGCGTTAGTTCATGTTCATGTTGCGGGTTCCCCAATAGCACAAGATTCCGGACCTGCGCGATGCGCGTGAGGAGCGCGCGCCTGGGAGAACAGCAGCGGAGTGCAGAGCGCGGCGGCCCACGGCGCCACGCGAGGCGCGATCATGGCCACAGCAGCTCGGAGGGAATGCGGTGAAGGATCGGAAGCGACGTGCCGATCTCCCCGTCTCTCTCGTCTTCTTCTTCTCAGAATGATCATTCTCCCTGGTCTTGTTTCGAACAAAGGCGGGAGTCAGTCGTTGAAGATCCATTTTTATCTCATTTTGATTGGTTGAAATTAGTTCGAACATCATTTGATTGGCTAGATCGGATTTCGGGTTCGATGAAATGGCGCGCTGTTCTGTGGTGTTATCAGCGATTCGCAACGCACGCCACGAGCGGGTGGTAGGCGCGCAGACGCACGCGCAGCGCCAAGCGCTCGCGCCGCAGGAACCGCTCGGCGGTCCGGAGTACCGTCAGGGCTGTGATGAACATGGTACTGTTCCAGTCCGCCATGTCGACACGCCACACGGCCACGTCACCACGGTGACGGCCACTGCGCACGTGCGGAGCACCTCTCGAACGCCGTCGCCCAGGAGAACTGGCAGTACACACACATATGTAAATGAGAACAACCGGCATCCCCCTCGCTGGCGGACAGAGAGCTCCTCCCATACCTCCTTGGCGTGGATGGCGTGGCCGCGCGAAGGCGAGCGGGCAGATGAGCGCGGCTTTCCGATGGCGCGGCATGGAGATCCGGGGCCCGGTGGGTGGTTGGTGATCCTGGCAGCCCCCGAGGCGGATTCGATAGTGAGTGCGTGCTACCCTTCGGAAGCGGCTCGGACCCATCTGGGCTCTGTTGCGAGAGGATGACGCGGGGTCTCGTTCCAAGCCTGACGGTCATTGTGTCGCGAGCCCTTGTTGATTGGACGAAGGAGCGATTTTCGAACATTCGTGGGAAAAATCGAATGCCCTCTCCGTCGCTCGTCAATGAGTGCTCTTGGCGGAAATAGGTCAATGGGGTGAGGTGGAGAGTCATGGGGATCGATGGACTGACAGCATGCGCGGACGTAAGAAAACATGGATGGGCACCAAAGGTGAACGCTTGTTTGGAGACGATTGGAGCGCGTCGACGCGCGCGAGTACATGCTGCAACTAGAACCACGAGAACACGGCCCCACACCAGTAGTGTTTACGCATGGACGATACCAAGCTGTAACGCAGCGGATAGAGACACGAACGACGACGTAAGCATCACATATCTACAGAGACATTCATCACCACGGTAATCAGTAGATTTTCCCAGTGGGGAAGCCTCAAGGCGCGTACTAAAAAGCGCTGGTGGCCCTGTTTTGTGTGATCGTCCTCCCATGGTCGCTCGGGCGCGGGAGGGACGCACTTGGTATCTTCTCCATCGGTCTCATCACACGCTTTTATGTGGTGTATCTGACGTAACTGCTCACGGAACGTGAATTCCGCGACGACGCGCGGTGCGCGCACAAGTACAAGCAGGACTGGCTCAAGTACTGCGAGCGCGTGCCGTCGCTGATCTTGCCAGACGTATTGTAAGCGACTTTTGGAGGACGCAGAAGGCTCGCTCGGTGCAGTGGCTGTTGCTGGGGGCACACGGTCTCAGTTTAGTGGGATTTAACCCCTAGTACAGTATACTGCGTGGTGGTGTGTGCGTGAATCAGCTTGAAGTGGACGCTTGTGCTTGAATGTGAGCGTGTGACGAGATCTGGAGAGGTCGGGGACGTGAGGGCGTGCTCGGCTACGCGCTGCAGCGCTCGCTCACGAGCTACGCGAACAACGGGTGGTAGAATCTCATGCGCAGGCGACGCGGGAAGGTGCTATCGCGCGGAGGCTCGCCACCCAGCAGTAGGTAGACGATGGCGATCGCAACAAGACCCACGACGAGAAGCGCGACCAGAAGGAGCACGTGGAGAATGCGCAGCGTGCAGAGCGCGTAGGCTATGCGGCTAAGCATGCGCAGGACTGTACCGAGAAACACCTGATCAAACACGGCACGCACACCACGACGAAGTTGCACTACCCCAAGTCATTCAGCGCGTCAGTTAGCTCGCATCGCGGATCCACCGCAGGCACTCGTTTCCGAACCGGCGTGATCCGCTTGGGGGTCGCGCGCATGGAAGAGCACTAGCGGCGAGCAGGACGCGACGGCCCGCGGCGCCACACGAGGCGCGACCATGGTCGCAGCAGCTCGAAAGGAAATGAGGTTTAGGAATGGATGCGAGGCTCCGATGCTCTTCAGTCGTGTGTTGTAGAAAGGCGGGAGCCATCAAAGATCTTTTCCTTTCATTTTTATTAGCTGGGCGTTTCGAAAATGTGTTCTTGATTGGATAAATCTGAACCTGGGTTCTTTCGAAGCACCCAAAGAACTTCGCTGGGTTGATGGGTGCGCTGGTGGCTCCGCGATCAGCCCTTCACCGCACGGGCCACGTGCGGGTGGTAGGCGCGCAGACGCACGCGGAGCGCCAAGCGCTCGGGTTGCACGAGCAACTCGGCTGTCCGGAGCAGCAATGAGGCTGTGCTGAACATGGTCCCGTCCCAGTCCTCCACAGTGCAGCGCCACAGAAGACACAGCAAGGTGACGGCAAGTGCGCACGTGTTGAACATCTCTCGAATGCCGTCACCCAGGAGAACTGGCAGTGCATAAACGTACGGGAGTAAGAACAATCGACATCCCCCTGGCTACTCGGCGGACAGAGAGCTCCTCCCGTACCTCCTCGACGTGGACGACGCGGCCGCGCGATGGCAAGCGGGCAGATGAGCGCGGTGATCCGATGGCGCGGCATGGAGATCCGGGGCCGCGTGGGCGGTTGGTGTTCCTGGCAGCCCGTGCGTTGGATTCGATAGTGAAAGCGCAGTTACGGGAGGATGACGCGGTGTCTCTTTCCAAATCTGACAGTCTCGGCGTCGTTAGCTCATTTTGATTGGACGAAGGAACGATTTTCGAACATTCATCGGAAAAATCGAACGTCCCGTTGTTCTCCCAAACTTGCCTCTTGGCGGAATCGCGCGATTGGGCGGGGTGGAGAGTCATGGGGGCCGATGGACTGGTTCCCTCGCTCGACTGTTCCTCGTTCGATTAATATGCGCTCAAGACCAGTTGCGGACGTAATACACAACATGCTATAAGCGTTATATGATTGACGGGTTCCAGACGTGAACGCTTGTTTGAAGATGGTGGGTACCACGCACTGTAGGTGAGAGGGGCTTCGGTATCATCGTGCACTGAGCCAGCGGTTCACACGCGCCAACACGGCCCACGTGCCGGCGTAGACGACTAACAGCACGAGAACGCGACCCCACATCAGCAGCATGTGCGCATTCACGATACCAAGCTGCAGCGCAGCGTATAGAGACACCAAGACCGATGCAACCATCAGAATCGCTACCGAGACACATTTCAACTCGGTGATCAGTACTTCTTCCCACTGGCAAAGCCTCAATGCACGTACCAAGAAGCGTTGGTGACGCTATCCAGTACGATCGCCTGCCTTGCGATCGCTTGCGCCCTGGAGCTGGAGCGAATCGCCCTTCCAATGCTCCTCCTTGACACGGTGGCATGTAGGCTTTCTCATCGATGGATACCACGATTGGACCGGTTTGATGTGGTAGCACTTGAATGGGCATTTTGTGTGAGGGGACGAGAGGCACCAAGCACGCAGTGCGCACCACGAGGCAGTTTCTGAAATGAACGCCAATGCACGCTGCTTAAACTGTGAGACACGCGCGTTGGCCGTGGGTGAATGCCACCTCATATATCACGCAGATGGTGGGTGATTCTTCCCCAGGCACGTCCTTCCCTCGTCGCACCTGGAATGCGTTTTGATCATGAGATACTCTATTCAGTGCCTTTGTGGTTCTTGGCAAGATAGGTGGAGGTGTCGTACGGCTATACATCAACTCAAATCAGCTACAACTACAAAGCGCGGGGAAGCTCAACACTCTTGTCCGACTGAGCCGTCCTTCGGGATATACCAGCAGTGGCCCACAGCCTTGGAGCCACGCATTGTCGAACTCGGGTCGCTCGCGAACTTCCAGTCCTTGCCGAACGTGATGAACTGCGTGCGCAACCAGTCCTTGGAGAACGACAGCTCAAAGAAGCCGTACGGCGAGTTGGCGCCCGACCAAACCGTCTTGACGTTGGTCACCTCGGGTGGCGGCGCGCCGATGGACTCACTTTGGACGCCACCGCCGGCGCCGTTCGTGATAAAGTGCGTGTTGAATTCACTCGTGTCGTGGCTCTCAGCGTGCGTGTGGCCATTGATGAAGAGCTGGACGCCGCCCTTCTCGAGCGCGTCAAACCACGTCTTCATCATCGCCGGGTCCATGTGGTAGTGCGGTGAGTAGTGCGAGTTGACGATCTTCCAGTCGGCCTTGGACGCCTGCGTGTCCGAAATGAGCTGCTTAAGCGAGTCGTCGGTCCAGGCCTTGAACTTGGCCATGCAGGCGTCAAAGATCACGTTGTCGCCGCCAAAGCACAGCTTGTGGCCGCGGTGGACGGTGTTGCAGTTGACGTAGTCCGGGTCCGTCTTCTTCTGCGGCCCCGCGTACCCGTAGCACTGGCAGCACACCTGCTCGGCGCCGTGGACCGTGGCGGCGTTCGTGTCGACGTTGTAGATCTCGACCGTCACGCCGGACGCGGCGTCCTTGATGGTCTCCTTGTAGTAGTGGCTCGGGAGCTTCCAGCGGTCGCCGTTGGGCGACACGTAGCTGCTCTGCGCCGTGAAGCGCGCGTCCAGCGCGGCCTCCATCTCCTTGCGGTTCGAGCACTCGACCCACTCGTAGTCGCGGTCGCCACACAGGTACGCGGCGCCGCCGTAGTCGTGGTTGCCCATGACGTTGAGCCACGGGATGTCGGCGAGCTCCTTCTGGCTGTACTTTTCCTCGAACGTGGTCGTAAAGCGCTCGGTCTGGTCGCCCATGCCGACGCCGTTCCAGTAAAAGTTGTCGCCGTGGCTCAAGATCACCTTGGGCTGGAGCTCCTTGGCCGAGAGCGCGAGCAGGTACGACACCTGGTCCTGCGCCTGCTCGTCGCGGTACAAACTTTCGCCGTCCTCCTTCTCGTACTTGGAGCAGCACGAGTCGCCCGAGACCGAGACGCCCCAGTCGCCGATCGCGAGCGCGTGGAGCGAGAACGTTTCTTTCGTCGGATCGGTCGTCGGCGTCGTGGAGCTGCCCTTCTTGGTAGAGGAGGAGGAGGACGACGACGACGACGAGTCGCCGCCGGGCTTGACCGTCGCGCTGTCGGCCGTGCCGTTGCCAAAGCCGCTGGTGGGCTTCTTGGTGGCGGAGGAGGAGGAGGAGGCGTTGCCGCTGGCCTCCGAGGCTGTGGTGGCGTCGTTTCCGCCGGACTTTTGCGTGAGAAAGTAGACGCCGACGGCGGCGCCGACCACGGCCGTGAGCGCCACGACGCCCAGCACGAGCGTGCGGCGCGAGCGGCCGCGGCCGCGGCGCGGCGTCAGGTGCGGGTCGCCCAGCACGGGGCCGAACTTGTTGGGCGAGTCCATGGTGGCGGATTGTTAGGAGGTAGCGAGGCGACCGAGTGTGACGGAGGAAGCAGAGCGGAGAACAAAGGAGCGGAGCGGAGAGCAGAGGAGCGGAGCGGAGCGAAAGAGGGAAAATCGCGGACTGCTGTGTGGAGAGGAGAGTCAACCTTCGACTAACCGGGTGATGAGTAGTGGGTCCAGGATTCCAGCTGGTCTGGCTCCACCCGACTGGCGGGGCCTTCTGGCCAGTCGAGGACTCGCATTACGAGTATGCAAACATATGCATTTTCAAACGGGTATGCATATATGAAGGTTATTGCACACCATATAGATGATGTTTAACTAAATTGGATGCAGTTGAACTATATACGTATACGTTTATGGGGTATGTTTGATAAAGCATAGCTGGCTTGGACCAGAGATTCGGTCTGTTGCGACGCTGCAAGGGGGAAGGGTTAGTGAGCCAGTGTCCCACTCTAGAGTAATGGAATAAGACTAAAACAACACTATTCGATTGGTTAATCACCGAATTTTTGTTTTGACCAATCCAAATACTAGGTGCTTGACCTGGCATCAGATCTTGTGGTTGTTGTTCCAGTTGTGTTCGTGGATACAGCGATGGTCTGGAGTCTCCGGACCCTCTAGACGCTGGCATAGGGGCACCGCAAAGAGCTACTTCGTGTCTGCCGTCGCTCGAAGACGCACCGCCACATCGTGGTCACGTCGTGGGCACAGTCGCGGTCCAAAACCCCCAGTCGGAGCCACCGTGGTTTTTCGCACGAGCCACTACGGGCATGAGCAACCGCGTGCGGTGCTATTGCTACCGATTCAATGGCCAGTCCAATGGGACCCTGGTGAATGAGCAGCAGTACCTGGGCCATGTGACAAGCGTCAAGCTGAACCGCGACTATGCCTGCGTGCTGTGGGACGGTAAAGCGAGTTGGCATTTGATGGAGCTCGGTGCTGGTAGCCAAGTCGATCAGGAAGCGCAGGACAAGATTTTCTCCAGCTCATCTGGTGGAGTGGTGGAAAGTTTCGTCGAGGGCGTGATATGAAAAGTGAAGTCCATTGAGCACGCTAATCGTACTTGTAGCTTCACCTGTGTAGGAAATACAGGTGTCGCGCGCGGTGCTACGACACACGCCCAGGACGAAACGTTGGGCTGTCGCAGCATGAGAAGCCTGGAATGCAACCAGGAGCCGCATTACAACACGAGAAGGTGGGACACTTGTTTGATCGGCCGTCCGGCCCGTACAGAAGATCCGAGACGCGTACGCTCCCAACTGGCGGAGCGCTTGGTCTTCCTAATCGGTCTTCCTTGGAGAGGGCGAGGGCGAGTCCTGGTCGCGACGAGTTCGCTTGCATGTGCGGGGGCATCGGACACTCAGGAGGTGCTGTCTTCGCATAGATTGATCCCTCGAACATAGAATCATGCCGATCTACGAGCATCAAGAGTGCGTAGGAATACAATAGTTGCGGTGCGAGTACACTATGCCGCGACGATTGCTTGCATGACTCACTTATAAGCGTGGGCATCGAACTGATATTATCAATGATAAAGAACTTCACGAGCCGATCATCACCAACAAGCGTTCTCTTGGAAGCGTCAACTGGACCGGAACGCCACGCAGGCGTCGGTTGCATGAATGGAACCGACCACTGGCGATCAATGCTCAATTGTCCAGAGCACGGATCCCAGTGGGTCCGATCGAGTAGACGACAGCAAGTCGACGAAGGTGGTGGTCGTTCGTAACGAAGATGAACGCTGCCTCGCCTCACTCCGGAACTGGTCGTATTGTACGGCGCAAGCTGCGGAGCTCGAGAGGCGAACGCGCGACTCTTCGGAAAAGCGGCGACGGCGAGTATGTTGTCCTTGTCAGCGTAACGTCGGAACAAGGCTGGCGGTCGCTGGCAGGGACACACGAAGCGGCCAATCAAGCGGTGTTGATCCACCGGTAGATCCGCGCGAGCACGATCCACGTGCCGACATACGCGGCGAGAAACAGCGCCACGCGCGCGAGACTCGTGGCCGCCTCGACGTCGATCGCCTCGAGTGTCTGCATGGCCGAGACCACACACAGCGCAGTGCCGACGACCGCGAGCACTGGTAGTTCGAACACACGAAACCCCTGTCAGCTCACTGGACCGATTGTTCCCACCATCAAGCGTACTCACTCACCAACGCGCTCGGCAGATGAGCTTCCTCGCCGTCCCCACACGCGCTTTAGCGCGTTGCGCGTACGAGCGCATAGTTGTGTCGGCGTTCGCCACTGTGTGTCGCTGCTGGAGGTGGCGGAGCCGCCGGGAAGCTTGTGGTCGACCACGACGACCACGACGCAGGCGTCGCGCGGCAGCACTTGCGCCATTCTGGCGGGAAGGCGGGACAGCGGCGGCGGGTGGAGGCGGACTTGCGCTCTGCGGTCGGACGCGGACTTCGCGGTCGGTGGGCCTGTGGCCCACATGCCCACCGACCGCGAAGTCCGAATCATATGATTCCCATTTAACGGTGGCGTGCTGTTCCATTTGAGTGGTATTGAAGAATACATTCCACCTTATTATCATGATGTGTGTGTATCTCACCTTGTTCTGAGTATCATGTGGAGTGTCCTTGGAAAGAGAACACGACGTGTGCTGCACACGTCGTGTTCTCTTTCCACACGGTGTGCAACACCAGGACCTGGTCCTGTCTGAGGACAGGAAGCATGGAGTTGCTAGCCACTGGCCCTGGTGAGGCCACGGTGTCACCAGCCTGAGCAGCCTATGTTTGTGTCTCCGCTCTCATCAAGGCAACGACCTAGGCACCTCGGATCCATCGGGTGTCCATGTATTGTGCCTTTCACCGAGAATGTCCAAACGGGGTCAATTTTCCCAGATTAACAGGCTCTGTTAAGATAAGGGTTAGGTTTATAGTACGTTTTAGATACAGCATTGTAGGAATTATGGTCTATGAATTACATTGGCTCCCGTTGATCTCTGCGGCAGCGGCACCCTATTAGAGCCCTGGGCTTCGATAACAAGCGAGGCTAGTCATGAGAACCCCTGTTTATCCTTGAAACCACGGACATTCTAGCCTTTCGCATGCAAATAGAGGCGCTCGCCTAATAAGCACCTACCGGTAGTGATATGACAGACCGTGCACGTTCGAGCG
>JAADWV010000491.1:0-25441 GCA_023336295.1 Pythium folliculosum | reverse complement strand
GTCGGTGGCGGCGCCGGTGTTTCCACTGGTGTTGCAGGAGGCGTTGACACGGGGGGTTCTGTCGGCGTTGGCGCTGGCTCCGTCGTCTGCGGGGGCTCTGGTGTGGTTGGCGGTGCCGTGTGAACTGGCGCTATCGTCGGGGGCACGGACGTCACCGGCGCAGTCGTTGGAATCGGCGTGTCGGAGGGAGATGCCGGATCCGGGCTGATCGTTGTCTCGGTGGTTGGTGGTGGCGTCGGTAGAGGCGTCGGCGCCGGCGGCTCGCTCGGTTCTCCGGTGTTGGAGGACCCGGCGCTGGACGCCGCGGACAGCGCGAGCGACTTCCCCACCGTGTCGGTGGCCGCGACGACCGCAAGCGCCGCGGTGAGCGCGACGCGTCGGCGCAATATCCGCATTCGCATGGTGCAGGGCGATAAAGGAGGTGTGGCGCCGCGGAGTGTAGCACGTGCGTCCCGGGAAGGCGTGGTGAAGATGGCACGGCCATGAGTCGCCTCTGTGATTCGCCGAAGCGCGATGCCACGTTAGCATAGTGACATCCCGACATACTTAGATGAAGACAGAGGGATGTCAGTCAAACAAGGGAGGACAGAGTTGCACTCGCGGCTGGCGTTGCCAACGACAGCGAATGTTCCATCCGTCCATAAACACGAATAGAGCCTCATCTATAGCTTCATAGGATGTATCAATTTCAAAGTTCTCTGTGTCTACGTTGAAGTTATTGAGCGGAGACCGATCGAAGTTGTTTTTCCACCATATATGAATTTACACAGGTTATGGTGCTCATCCCACCGCTCAGCCGACTTTTGTAGACTTTCGCGAGGATGCGCCCATCGTCGCAAGATGCCGAGCTCCATGTCACGGTACGTAGGTGGCCATGACGATGGATTACACTCACCACAGCCTCGGAGAGTCGCTATAGTCTGAGTGTGGAGAATGCTGCTGTCTGTTCCCGTGGGCCACACGTACGGTAGTGGATCTGTAATGTTGATATGGCGTTCATCCTCTACTACACATAATGTTCGTGCTCCACGCCCGTGATGTTACTACAACACGGCGGTCCCTCGGTGGCCTTGTTGGGTCGACGCGAGTGCCACGTACAGCGTGGACTCGTACTGCGCGCCCGAGGGCGATTGCGAGAGATGCGACGGCGGCAGCGAGGCCGCGTTGCTGGATGCGGGGTCCGAGGACTCGACCGTGTTCTTCCGCAGACTGTGGTGGCCCCAGAAGAGAGCCCATACTCGCACCGTCGTCACCAGTTGCCGCACACACCACACCGCGATCACGAGTGAGTTGAGAACAACGAAAGCCGTGGCGACACGCTGGTGCCGGGCAGTTGTGGTGGAGGCCTCGCTCGAGAACGCGAACGCAAGGGATGTGTTGATAGCCTTGACCACGGTGACGGTGACCGCGAAGATAGTGGCGACGTGTTGGTCCTCGGCGAATGGCCGGTTCAGGAACAGCACGGCAACGAATGCCACGTCGATCACGAGCAACAGCACGAGCTGCCACGTTGCGGAAAGCACGGCGCCGACCACCAGCGCCGACGCGAGCTGCATGGCCAGCCACACGGCGGCAAACACCAGTCGACTCTCGTACCGGACGCACTCGCTGCTGCTGAGAATGCCCCACACGGCGCGATACTTGTGCTCGTCCTTGAACTGGGCTTCGCTGTCGACGGCTCTCAACACGGACACACTCCGAGCGACGAGCAACACGGGCACGGCGACCACCACGACGCCGGCGATCGCGAGTGATGACGCTGAGACGAGACGCGCTCGAATCTGAGACGCGATCTCGAAGGTCACGAGCAGCGTGACGGGGTAGAGCGCGAACACGGCGAGCACCACGACGACGCCAAACATCAGGAGCACGGGCGAGCAGGCTGTGACGCGAACGGGCCCGACCGCGTCGACGATGGCAAGCGTTCGGGGCAGCACGCCGAGTCCGAACGGGTCGTTGGCTGTCTTGGCGAGTGCTTGCTTGTCGCGTCGAGACTTGACCAGCAGCACGATCGGGAGCGCGAGGATCATGACGATGACGAAAATTACGACCATGCCCGTGACAGAGGTCTGGAGAAGCGAGGTTTCGTCGACGCCAACGCGGTCCGCGAACGCCACCAGGCCGTCCAACACAACCACTTCGGTGAGTCTCCTGCTATTAGCGCTGTCGGCTTTTGCGGAGATCGCCGAGTCGGAATGGTGGTTCGGGATGAACACGGTCCAGGAGAAAGCATCAAGAAACGTCCAGAGCGACGTTGGCACGGCGGTGACGGCGTAGTGGGCGGTGGACGCCATGGCCTGGATGTACGTGATGAAGACGAGCAGTTCCCACTGGTTGGGCCGCATCAGGACGGGCAGCGACGCCGCGAACGACGGCTCCACCGCCACAAAGTGCGTGAGCAGCAGCATGAAGAGCGTCGCCGCTGCGAGCGCTGAGACCGTGAACGCAAACCAGCCAGTGGAGTGCGCGCTTCCCGTGGCGTTGCCCGTCGAGCTCTTGGTGGTGATATCTCGGACGAGCAGAGCCGGCGAGTTGGATTCCGAGACCACAACCTCCACGTCCACGACGGTACCGTCGCTGAGCTGTTTCTTGACCAGGATGACACTGTCGCCGCGACGGTACTGTTTGATCCGAGGCGGACTGGTCGTCGCGCCCGTTGTGCCCACGGAGTACTCCAGTGTCGTTGGCGTCGGCGTCGCCCCCGCTTCCGTCGACGAGGACGACGCGGTGGACGGAGACGAAGTCGTCACGGATCCAGTCGGGCTCGGAGCGCGGCTCTCGCGGATCTCGCTGGTGAACGGCGCTGGCTCGGGCGTGTTCGCTCCTGACGGTTCCAGCCCGATGGGCCGCGGAGGCGACGGCGACTCCGGAGCGGGCATGTACGGCACGGCGGTCGGCGACTCCACCGGCACGGGCGTTGCAGCGGTGTCCGACGAAGCACCACCGGGCGATCCGGGCGGCTCGACGACGCCCGGTTGGACCACGGGCGGCGCAGGGGAACCGGTGTCGACAATGCCCGGCGGCGCGGGCGGCGGTGGGGAAGTGTTCAGGTCCACTGGTGGATTGGGGTCGGTGTGGTTGGATGGCGCTGGGGGAAGCGGCGTCGGCGCCACGGTCGTCGGGGGAGGCGCGGGCGTCGTCGGAGCCGGCGGCTCTGGTGTTTTCGTGATATTCTTCTCAGTAGAATTGCTTCCGGATGGCGTAGGCGTCGTCGGTGTCGGCTCCGGCGCCGGCGGCATCGGCGTCACTGTGGTCACTGTGGTCACTGGCGGCGTCGCAGGCGGGGGCGTCGGCGTGGACGTCGGCGGCGCGGGCGTGGTGGAATCGACACCAGCGCCGGCGGCCGACCCATCTCTGGACGCCGCGAGCGAGCCGGCGGCGCGGATCTCCGCCGCGACGCCCGCCATCACCTGCGCGCGCGCGACGGCGCCAGCGACCCCCACCAGGAGCGCGACCACGGTGCGCACTCGCATGTCGAATGACGCGGGGGTGGGCTTAGTCAGGTGGTCTGTACTGTACTGTAGGAATGGAGAGCCGCTCCAGTCGCCACCAAAACGGCGAGGAAGGACGGCGGCGGTGGATCACGCGCATGATGGAAACGTCGCCGGTGAGCTGGTCACTCACCCCAGAGACAGCCCATTCGGGCACGCCTGAGAGGATGAAGGAAAAAAAAAACACATGACGCGCCAACGTCGCCGGGAAGACAGGCGTACAATGACCTCGTTTTAGTAGTCTGTGATCGTATTTTGCCTCCAAATGACCCACGTTGTCAGTTAGTTTAGTGACGAGATGCCCAAAAGCCAGGTCGCAATCGTTGGGTGAACGTTTTCATGCGCACATGGTAGCGTGCCACACCATGACATTTTTACTGTTATTGCGGGTATTATATGTGAAGTGTTTAGAGTTGTATTGTTGATCCCTATTTTGTCAAGATTTATATGTTCTTTTAGCAAGGTAATGCATTCTAACAGGTTTGTATAATTTGGGTTTGGGCTGACGATCCCAACCAGATGCTTGGGCGCAAGGGGTACGAACGCACGACTGTTCACTGACGGATCCCGACGGCGGTTCGAACGAACAAAAACACTGAGGTTACGTTGTACCCTTGAGGGAGGGTTACATCATAGGGTGACGTTGAAGCTCACATCCAACTTCATTAAATTTTAGAGCGTTGGCGGCGCCGCATCGCAGAGCGCGAGCGGGTCCGCCACGGCCTGCACGTCCTCCGTGTACACGACGAACGACGCGTCCTCCTCGGGCGCGAACGGCGCGAGGACCGACTTGGGGTCTTCGGCGGCCGCGTCCAGCGCGTCGCACGCCGCCAGCAGCTGCAGCGCATCCACCTCGGCGTGGCTCTTGCCCATGAGCTCGGCGAACTTGCGCACGCGATAGTCGCGCGCGAGCCGGTTCGCGCGCACGCCGTCGGGCGTGTCCACGGCCTCGCTGTCCACGACGTTGGCGCCGATCTCCGTGTCCGTGGTCATGCTGCGCCGGTTCCAGTTGGACGAGCTGATGGACACGAACACGTCGTCCACAATGAGCAGCTTGCTGTGCACGTAAATGCCGCGCTCGGGCTTGGTGCGGAAGACCTGCACTTTGTTCGGGAACCGGTCCACGAGCGGCTGGATCATCTGCCACTGGTACTTCTTATACCCGGTCTTGCGCGTGTCCGAGGACGGCGGCTGCGTGAGGATGACCACGCGCTGGAGCTGCGGCAGCACCTCGAGCAGCGCGTCCATGAGCTGCGGCACGTGCGTGAAGTACTGGTCCTCGATGTACACGTAGTTCTTGGCCATCTTGACGGCCTTGACGCGCGAGTGGAACACCGAGAGCTCGCCGTGCGGCGCGATATCCTCGTAGTGGTCGTACTTGCAGCTGTACGTGCGCACGACCTGCACGGCGTGGGCGCCATTCTTGTTCTCGACCAGCGCCTCGCCGGTGTTGAGCGGCGGCAGGCTCGCGTACACCGGGTTCTCGAACGGGAAGAGCGGGTCGAATAGATCCTCGAGCGGCTTGCGCTGCATGTTCCAGCGCTCGAGAAAGTTGTGCGCGAGGTCGCTTGCCGCCGGGCCGTCCACGCGGAGGTGGCAGTCCATCCAGCCGTGGGTCGCGCCGTCGCGCTCGATATTCGCGCGCGTGCGCACCTCTGACTGGTCGTGCGAGGCCGTGTCCCAGCGGTCCCACGTGAGGTCGATGCCGCCGACGTACGCAGCGATGCCCTGCGGGCGCTTGATCGCGATGGTCTTTTGGTGGTGCGACGCCGTGGCGTCCGGCAGGCGGTCGTCAAATACGAAATACGCGTCGCCCGCGCGCGGGCCCGGCTGGATCGCGTTCACGCGCTTCTGGAACGCGACGTTCTGGGACGACTCGAAGAAGTTGGTCCAGCCCAGCACGTGGAAGTCCACACCTTTGTCCGCGAGCCGCTGCAGCACGGCCAGCACCTTGGTATTGTTGCGCTGCGTTTCATCGGCGATCTGTGGCTTGAGCACGACATCGTCGAAGCTCCAGCCCGTGATGAACACGTGGTCATGCGCCTTGGTCGTCTCGAGGTCCTCGTACACGGCGTCGAAGAACTCGTTTGTACCGACAAACGCCGAGACGTTGTTGTTGGCGGTCCAGAGGCGCAGTGCCTCGCGCACGACGCCGCCGCGGGCCGCGGTCATCTCGTCCTGCGTCAGGAACCACTTGTCGGCCGCGAGCTCGGGCTGCTGGATGGGCTCGTCAGCGCCGTCCGACGCGCTCTCGACCTTGGGCGTGATGAGCCGGCACTCGCCGGCCGTGAAGCTGAACTCGCACTGGTCGCACGGCTCGCACAGGCACGTGTTGGTGAGCGCCGTCCACGGGTTGCCAACGCCCGTGCACGGATCGTCGGCGGCCTTACGCACCGGCGTTGGCGCCTCGGCCTTGAACGACACGGTTAGCGAGATCTTGCGCGCTTCAGTCCACGACGCGAGGGAGAGCGCCAGCGCTGCCGTGGCGCAGGCGACCGTCGGGCGCATCATTCAAGCTTCTGCGATCCGTTTGTCGGTGCTTTGGGGGAAGTCAAAGAGTGAGGGACTGCAACGGCGTCCCGGACGAACTTCATCGTCAGCTCAACGAATCAGGAAGGGAGGGAGGGACAGATTTTTTTGGTGGCGTCGGCAACTTGAGATGAGTTTTCCATGTGGTCCACGCTGACAAATCAGCCAGTTGTTCCAGCGTGGGATGGATGCTGGAGCCATGCGCTCGGATGGCTGGAGCGCGAGAGGCCACAGTTGATGACGCGCTCGGCGCTATGGCGAGTGGCAGGCACCATGGTCAAGCACAGTGCGTGACGAGAAACGAGTGGGTTCATGCATCTACAGTACTCGTGGCCACGGCAGTTACCCGCTGCAGTTACTGCCCAAATGAGCTCGTTCGTTCGCGACGCGTGAGATCGGAATGCTCGTTGGGTAGGCTTCTTCGTCGCCACGCTCACCACTATGGGCAGCATCACTTGAGCGGAAGTGTGCCTGGAAGTGTGCCTCTCACTGCACGACGCTCGACGCGTAGTCCCGCCCACGATCGATCGCGGCTACTGTAGCTTACGCTCAGCAATGCTGAGTCAGCATCCGATACCCGTGCCGTAGGGGAAGCGAGTAGCGGCTCGCCACCGAGAGCACGAGAAAGCCGACGTAGAGCTCAGTCGCCAAGGCGCTCAGTTAGAGCGTGAAGAGCAGTGCGTGGTGAGCGCACGCAGCTCAACACAGCGAGTATGGCGAGTGAGCGAGTGAGCGCTCGCTTAGCGTAGATGCGAGCTCCTGTCACATGGGTTGAGGCTCACAAGCAATCTGTATCCATCCATATTCGTGTACATTACCATGACTACGCAATGTCGGCGCCCAGTAGCTTGCCACCGGTGCGAGCGAGTAGTTTCTTGTGGCGCAGCTTGGCCATGACCTCAATCCAGCGCAAGTACACGCCGATCTCGGCGGACGCGATGCCCAGCAGCCCGAACACGCCGTCGCTCACACGCTTGTCGGCGAACGCGATGTACGCGACGGGCAGGTCCAGCAGCTTCTTGATCGTCGACAGCGCCGTGCCGCGCTTGGTCACGTGGTCCAGCGCGAACGCGAGCAGGATGCTGGCGCACCAGAAGCCGTTGCAGCTCCGCTTGAGGAACACCACGAGCGGGTGCCGCGCCGCAAAGCCCTCGATCCGCAGCAAAAAGACCATGTAGTTCTCGAACAGGTAGAAGAAGAAAAAGCATGCTACACGCAACCGGCGCAGCAGCCGTACAGTCGGATCAGCGTCGTCGACGTGACGGAAGAGGTCGACCATCTCGAGAAACTGGAACAGTCGGTACACCTTGCGCGCGTCGCCAAAGAGCGCTTCGACGCGCGACAACATACCCGCGAGCCAGCGCGCGCGCTGCCGCGTCCCCTCGTCGATCGCTCTGCTTGACGATGTGGTGTTTGTCTCGCCTGCGAGCGTGACGCGCAGCTTTTGCGCATCGGCGTCGGCCTGCTTGTGGTTGCCGATGGGCGCCGCCGGCCGCAATCGATCGAGCGCCGTGACGCTCGGCAGCGGCGCCGGCTGTCTCAGGTCCTCGGGCTTGAGCTCGCACGTGGTCATCACGAACCATTTGCCCATCTTGGCGCCATACTGGATCAGTCGGTAGATCTTGTTGCGGCTCTCTTGGTCAAACAAGAGGCGGTCATGAGGCCTGCTGGTTAGTTGTATGGTTCTCGTACTCATCATCTTCTGTGGAGGAATCGCTCAATGGAAAAATGCACAGCCACAAGCGAACGCACCGGTCGACGAGATAAAGTGTACGAACTGCGCGAGCGCGTCGTCGCTGTTAAGCGGCTGCATAGTCGTGGCCGTGGAACAGTCGCAGTCAAACCAGACTTTTTGGGAATGTGGATGGAAATGGCGTCGCTAAAGCCACGCGGAGCACCGGCACGGCAGTGGGGGAGGAGGAAGCCTGGTACGTATCGAGATGGTGAGAATCCCTAGAACCGCCGCCGCGTCGCGTCACTGGTGCTGCCGCCAGCAGCTCCACTTCCCGAGGCGAGCGATGACGGGGGCCGAACTGTCCTGCGTGTCCGTGTCGACGCATCTTCAACGCGAAGAGAAGCCACTCGACGCAGATCTGAGAACGAAGCACTCGATTAGAATACCCTCCGGCTTCTGTTAAAACCGGGTAATGCGAATCTAGTGGTAAGTGCGTTTTTGGCTCGGTTTTGGGAGGGGTCCTTTGGCTGGGGGAGGGGAAACTTGGGACAACGCCGTCGCCGTGGAAGCAAGACGGGACCTGCGGGAGCGGAAGAGCGACGGCCATGGCGGACGAGGCGCAGCGCGGACTGACCAAGAACCAGCGCCGGCGTCTGAAGAAGAAGCTCGAGAAGCACCAGAGCCAGCAGCACCAGCCGAGCGAGAACGGCCAGAATGGCACCGCGAAGGAACCGGAGGAGGCGCCCGCGGCGCCCGATGTCGAGGTCGAGTACGTGAGTCTGGACGTCGAGAAGGAGCTCGCGCTACCCCAGGACGACCCGGCGTACGAAGAGTTTATGCGCATCTTCCAAAAGTTCTCGTCCGCCGAGGAACTGTGCGGACAAACGACCGACGAAGACAACGAAGGCGGCGAGGCCAAGCGGAAAGGCTCGACGGCCGATTCGGGGGATGACGCTGGAGGTGATAAGGAGGACGGCGACGACGACGATGAAAGCAACGAGACACGGCTGTCGCGGAAGCAGCGCAAGAAAAACAAGCGGCTCACGGTCGCCGAGCTCAAGCAGCTCGTGCCGTTCCCGGACGCCGTCGAGGCCCACGACGTCACGTCGCATGACCCGCGCTTCCTCGTGTTCCTCAAGTCGTACCGAAACACCGTGCCCGTGCCGCGTCACTGGTGCCACAAGCGCAAGTACCTGCAGGGAAAGCGCGGTATCGAGAAGCAGCCATTTCTGCTGCCAGGTAGGATCTGTTTTTTCCTCGCAATCTTGTGTTACTAGTATGCTCATTGACACGATCTTTCTCGTAGACTTCATCGCACAGACGGGTATCGCAGAAGTGCGTGACGTCGCGGCCGAAGATGATGACAAGAAGAAGTCCAAGCAAAAAATGCGTGAGCGCATGAAGCCCAAAATGGGCCGCGTGGATATCAACTACCAGGTACTCCACGATGCCTTCTTCAAATACCAGACCAAGCCCAAGCTCACCATCCTCGGCGACTTGTACGTGCCCGTTTGGAGCTGATGCGCTGCGTAATTGTATTGCGTCGACTTACACTTGCCGCTGTGCCCAGGTACCATGAAGGAAAGGAGTTCGAAGTCAAGTATAAGGCAAAAGTGCCTGGGCAGCTGTCCGACGAACTGAAGGTATGAGGTTAACAGCGCTGTGGTTGTGGCTATCCGCTAAGGAGGTGTTCATGAACTTGTAGCAAGCGCTCGGAATGGTTGAAGGCGTGCCGCCGCCGTGGCTTCTCAACATGCAGCGTTACGGACCGCCCCCCGCGTACCCGAACTTGAAGATCCCCGGTCTCAATGCTCCAATCCCGGAGGGCGCCAGCTTCGGCTATCACCCTGGTGGATGGGGAAAGCCTCCGGTAGATGAGGTATGCGATGTCGTTCTGATCTGGTCGTGTTTTATCTGTGTCTGACCATGCACCTGATCAGACTGGTCAACCTTTGTACGGAGATGTTTTCACGAAGACAAGTGAGCAAGAGACAACGGTCCGTTCAAGTGTTACCGATGAGCGTAGTTTCGGTTTGTATGCTGACTCGTGTGTTTGAAATTAGAGCGAAACTATCAACCGTGAACGTTGGGGAGAGTTGGAGGAGTTGGAGGAAGAGGAGGAGGAAGACGAAGATGATGATGCGACGGAGGAAGGTTACGGGGATGACTATCAAAACGATCAAGCTGGGCTCGATGCCACGGGAATCGAGACCCCGCTGGTCGATGGTATCTCGAGTGTCTCCAGTATCGCGTCCGGCCTCACAACACCTGGTGGTGCCGTCGACATGCGCAAGGGCATTCGGTGGGTTCTTGGCCGCGCTATGACGCTACGGATATATTGCAAGTTCGCTGACTTCTCCTGTTCATTCCAGCGGTACTGAGACGCCAGATGCACCCCAGCAGCTGTACACTGTTCTCGAGCAGAAAGATGTACGTGCATACTGCGGCGCGTCGACGAATTTTCGTGAGTGGTCCACTTACCTTGGCTTGTTTACAGACGGCGGTTGGCACATCCCTCTACGGATCCGGCCATGGGTATGTGGTGCCCGGTACCGAAAGCACGACAAGCAAATCCGGGCGTGTGCGACGGCGCTTTGAAGACGCCGCTCCTGAAGATGGCGATACGTCCGTGGCTCCGTCGTCGGTCGGCGATGACGGTGATGAGTCTAGAAAGAAGAAGAAGGCCAAGACCGAGAAGGACAAGAAGCTCAAGGACTTCAAGTTCTAAACGGGCGATCACAAGCATAAGACGCAGGCCGAATGTACTTGTGGTGGTGACCTTCACCAACGGGAAAGCAAAGCAAATAAATACAACAAAAACGAAAAGCTCATGTTGAAATCCAATGTTCGTGTTGTTGTCTGTTGGTCGTTTCCATATCAAACGGGAGGCAGCCCCATGGCCTCGCGCAGCTCCATGATCTGGCGGCGCTCCTCAGGCGGCAGCGACTGGATGACCTCCGGCGCGAGGTTCTGCACTTGCTCAAGCAACTCCTGCTGCTCCGGGTCGAGCTGCTGCATGACGTCCGTGGACACGCCCGCTGCGGTCGTCGCGGGCTGCGCGGCCGCGGCCTGCTGCTCCTTGATGAGCCCGAGCTTGAGCTGCGCCTGCGCGACGGCGCGCGTGAACTCGGGCTGCTCCTGCAGCAGGCGGCGCATCTCCTCGGGCGCGGCCTCGTTGCACTGCTTGAGGTGGTACAGCATCTCGTACAGCTCCGCCGGCGCGAGCTCCGTCACGCTCGCAACGTTCGACGCCATCGTTTCTTGTGTTGTGTGTGGGTTGGTCGACAACTTGTGTCTCCAGAATCCAATTTATTGGAGGCGTCTAAAACCAATTTATTGGCTCTCTGAATAGTGCCCCCGCGGAGGTGCTACCCTCAAAGTCAAGTGTTGGCTGTTTTTGCGCCTAGCCAGCCAATCACCGCACGCCGTCCGAGTGTTGAGGTTGGTTGTGGGCCAGGCCAACACACCGCCCTCGTCAACCCCCTTCCCCTTGGGCCCAAGAACCAACGAACTTCGCGCGGCAGCTTCCTCACTCTTCCGCGCCAACGCTCCGCACCTGCATGTTGGGTGGGCGCCTCGCATCTCCCTCCCGGCGACTCCTCGCGCCGCTCCGCTCCCCGCGCGCGCTCCTCTCTCCGCCCACTGCGCCCACATCCGCCTGTCTCTCGCCGCTTCTCCGCCACTCGTCGTCGTCCTCCAGTTCGCTCGGTGAAATGAACGTCACGCGCCACAATTTCAAGGCGGTCTTCGGCGACCTGAAGAAGGACATCGAGCTCCCGACCTGCCGCTTCATCGCCATCGACACCGAGTTCACGGGCCTCTCGCCCAACGAGGACGAGAAGGAGCGCTTCATCGGTGCGTGCGGCTTCCGGATTCGTGATGGGCTCGAACGGCACTGACGTTTCTTATTTGTTCGTTTGTATGGCGTGCAGACACGCTGGAGGAGCGCTACCGCAAGGTCAAGCGCGCCGGCGAGAGCTTTCTGGTCACGCAGTTTGGGCTCTCGACCGTCCACGTGGACGACGCGCAGCAGTTCTCGATCAAGACCTGGAACTTTTACGTGTTCCCGCGCCCGTACGGCACGTCGGATGAGCGCTTTCTGTGCCAGGCCTCGAGCCTCCAGTTCCTCTCGGAGCACGGCTTCGACTTTAACAAGTTCATCGGCGACGGCATCCCGTTCATCAACCTATCGAAGACCGAGGCGCTGCGCCAGCGGCTCGAGAAGCGCATCGAGAACATGGCCAAGCCCAACAAGAACCTCTCGCTCTCGGAGGACGGACTCGCGTTCCAGCAGGAGGTGAACGACCAGCTTGCCGACTGGCTCAAGAACGGTAATGGCCGCAACGGCACGACGCTCGCGATCCCGGCGCGCAACTCATTCTTCAAGATGGTCATCCACGAGACCGTGCGCGCCAAGGCCAACTACCTGTACTCGGAGTCCAAGGGCGACATCGTCGAGGTGCGCGTCGTGTCGGCCAAGATCAAGGAAGAAATGTACGCCGCGCGTGCCCAAGAGGTAGGTCCTCAGAACTCCTGTGTGGTGTGTGTTCGAGTGTCTGATGTGGTTTGTATTACTAGATGCGCGACGAGCTCGAGGACTCGATCGGCTTCTCCAAGGTGATCGAGGTGATCAGCCAGAGCAAGAAGCCTGTGGTGGGCCACAACGCGCTGCTCGACTTTGTGTACGTGTTCAACCAGTTCTACAAGCCGCTGCCGGACACGCTCGCCGAGTTCAAGCAGCAGCTGCTCGAGCTGTTCCCCACGATCTACGACACCAAGCACGCGACGCTCCGTTCGCCGCTTGGCGAGAAGCTCCACTCGACGAGCCTGTCGTCGGTGTTTGAGTACATGCGCGCCAACGTCAAGCCGACGCCCGAGAACCTGCTCTCGAGCGACCCGCAGTTCGAGGGCTACCGCGCCGCGCTCCAGGCCGAATCGGACGACGCGCAGGCCAAGCTGCTCTGCCACGAAGCGGGCTTCGACGCGTTCATGACTGGCGTGTGCTTCCTGGGCCTGCTCGCGCACGACAAGAATGGCGAGCTGCCGCAGGAGATGACGCCCGAGCGTCTCGCCTCGCGCATGGATGAGATTGAGAGCTACAAGAACTGTCTCAACCTGATGATCTCGGACGAGCCGTTCTTGGACCTGGGCAACGCCGAGCAGAAGATCGACCGCTCGCGCGTGTACCGCGTGAGCACGACCGACCGCAAGCGCCGCCTCAACCAGCTCAAGCTCGAGGACCTCTTCGCACAGCCCAACAAGATCAGCCGCGTCGTGCGCGAGGGTGACCACAACGCCTTTGTGTTCCTCTCGGACCCGACGGAGGCCAAGGACGAGGCCACGACGACCGGACTTGGCGTAACCATCACGCCGTTCGACGAGTACCACGCCACGCCGCGCAAGCCGCGCGGAGCACCCCAGGACAGCGCGACGACCTCAACCGCTTCGCAGACGGCATCTGCCCCGACTGCTGCTGCGGCAGCCGCGCCCGCCACTGAAGAGGAGGCGTCCGTGTGGAACCGCTGCACGATCTCGTAGGCTGACGTCTCCCCAGTGCTCTCCACGAGTCGCCCATTTTGTGAACTATAGAGCTGTAGATAGATACAACCCTTGCGGTGACAAAATGAATACATGAAGAACTTTCACTCATAACGGTCGGAGTCGACTCATCAAACACATAGCACGAACACGGATACGATGATTGCTACCACGGACCACGCGCCGCAGGCCGAGGAGTGTCCGGCGTTCTGCTGGACCTTGTCCGTTGCGGATGGAGTGGACTTTGATGCGGACCCCGGGCCAGCAACTGTATCAGTGGCAGTGTCGTTCTTGCCTGACGTGGAGTTTGACCCCCGACACGGCGTTGACTGAGGTGGAGTTTAACCCGGGCGCGGAGTTGGCTGATGTAGAGTTTGACCCGGGCACGGCGTTGGCTGACGTAGAGTTTGACCCCGGCTCTGGGTTGGCGGACGCAGTCTTTGATCCCGGCTCCGTGCTACCGGCCACGGGCTTTGACCCCGGCACGGTGTTGGCCGTCGCGGCCCCCGCGGGGGAAACCTGCTTGGCGGAAGGGCTGGTCGTGGCGGGAATTGGCTTTGACGCCGGTGCGGGCTTGGGTGCGGGCCTGGGCGTGGGTTTGCCTGACGGGCTCGCGGTACACAGCTTGCCATATTGGGCGTCGCAGTACGGTGCCTGTGGGGGGCACTGCGAGCACGGCGGGCCGGGCACGAACGCCTGCTCGCCCTGCCAGTTACCAGGCGTGTGGTAGTTGCAGGCTGTGAGGTAGCCGTTGGGGCACATCTTGGAGGCACAACCTACGTAGTAGGACTTGGCCCAGAGCACGGCCGAGGCGTGGTCGAGGTCCATGAACCCGTTGCCGGCGCGGTCGCTGGGCGAGATTTCGTTCACCACCCAGGCCTCCATCCAGCTCTCGACCGTGGACCGGTCGATCACGCCGTTACCGTACATGAGGTTCTGGCCGTACGCGTAGTTCTCCGTGTCGTGCGAGAACGCGCAGGTGTTGACGAGCTCGGCGGCCTCGATCGCGAGCGACTCGTGCCACTCGAGCCGGCGCATGTTGGCGGCCTCCAGCGGCGCCATGGTCGCGCGCGCAAAGTTGTGCTGCTCAACGATGTAGTCGCGGATGTCGGCCGTGTACGGGTACAGGTTGACGCCACCATTGTTGACGTTGGGCTCCGTGTCCGGGTTCGCCGGTCGCTGCTGCGCGTTCTGCTGCCACGGCTGCCAGCCCTGCTTGTTGGCGCTGCGAGAGAGGTCTTCCGGGATGTCGGCCGGTACCACGTGCGCGGGCGCCTCGTTATACCCGTCGTCCCAGTCGACGGCGACCTCCTCCTCGTAGTTTTCCTCGCCACTTTTCACCGCGGCAGGCAACGGCTTCGGCGCCACGGGGGTGGGGGTGGGCATCACAGTTGGCCACAAGGGTCGCGAAGCCGCTGTGTTGTCGTTCTCCTCCTCGTCGTCATTGGTCTTATCCTCTCCAATAGTCGAGGGCGACGGTGCGTGTGTTGCTGGAGTGGGCGTGGGCTGCTGGGTCGGTACTGGTGTTGATCGACCCTCCACATCGGCACCGTTGTCGTCGTCTTCATCCGCATCGTTTTCACTCGCCATGAGGGTCGGAGATGGCACGTGTGTCAACGGCACTGCGGTGCTCTCGTTCTCGTCGTCTGGCGTCGAAGCAACGTGCACTGACGCCAGCACCTCGTTGGATGGATACGCCGTCTCCACTACTGGCGCGTCCGGCTCCGACGCAGCCACACGCTCTCCAGCATTTCCGCTGGCACCGGCTGCTGTCGTTGCGCTGTCGGCGTAGAGTAGTGTTGGTGCCGTGGTGGCCACGCCACCACCATACTCGCGGCTGGCGTCCTCCGTCTCCGCGATGGTCGCGAGGTCGCCAAAGCCCACGGCGTCGGTGTGCGGAAGCAGAAGCACCGCCAACGCGAGCGCGAGCGTCGCCGCGTTCGACTTCATAGCGCGCGTGTGCGACACGACGCCAACTGCCGTGCGAAGGAATCCACGACCAGCGGCCCACGCGTCCACACAGTGGCTGTCCGCGCGGCGACCGCAGCCAAGTAGGCACGGGGCGAGAAGGAGGAATGACGCGACGCGGGGGCGCGGTTCAACAAGCGGACGGTGGATACGCGCTCAATCCAGTGAGTCTACCGGCCGCACGGGTCACCCCCGCCCACTGGGCGGCCCAGCACGTCGGCCCCCTGGAAGATCTGACCCATCCCGAGTTACCCGGATGCACACGGGAGAACGGTAAAGGCTCGATCGTCGAGAAGTCGACCAGCAGCGATGGCTGGCCGAGTAGTGGCTCAAAGACCGGGATATACATCGAGAGCCGTTGACGCGTGCTGACCAGACTCGGGTCCAGCGGCCGTGTGTGTGTGGATCTCCACAGACCACGCTGGACGGGTCCACACGCCGACCGCATGGCCGCCAAGAGCACACGCCACCCGGACCTCTACGGATGTGATACAGACCCAGACTTTTTGGTGTTGAAGTCGCTCAGCTCAGAGCGCTCAGTTCTGAGGGAACCAGTACTTGTCCATGGAGAGACACTCTCTTCCTGCCAGTGCCATGTCGCTGAGCGCCAGCTCGCATGGCTGCAAGCTGCTCTCGCGGCAGTGCCACTGGCAGCGCCACTGGCACTTCCTCCAACGGCTGGAGTGCAGCCAACACAAGGAACATCCTTCATACAGTCCAATCCGGATGCTGGATGCAGAACTCCCAGGCTCGGTGGAACCGGACTCTGGGTGCTGGATGCCACCGAGGTGCCCGACTGGATTTGTTGGAGGGCACTTGGTCGTTGAATCCAGTGACAGAACGTCACGTTGCACACACCGATTGCTGGTCTAAACAGTAAAGTTCGGACCGCACCTACTGTCGCCAACTTGTTGGTCAGCCAGCTGGTAGGTAGCTATCCGGTCCACCGCAAACCTTGAACTAGTCAGCGCCACCACTTTGACTTCGAGCCAAACGCTGTCAAAACACTTCAGGCCAGTTGGTCAACCTACTTATTTAGCGATCGCTAGTCACTGATTTCATCCAAACGACATGACTGCACCAGTTCGGATGCTGTCCGGCATCCAGCATCCGGCGCGTCCAGCGGCCCGCTTTTCCCAGTCCAGCTGTCTTGACACTGGACAAGTGAATAGAGCAAAACGACCGCGCGAGCCGCAGAGGCGAGACCGGCGTCCGTGCCCTCCCAGATGCCGCCGCCGGCTCCATGGCGTGTGAACCGGTACGAATGTATCAACCGGCGCGGCCTCTACAGCCCCTCTCGGCCTCCTCGTTCGCCGCGCCTTCCGTTCGCCGCATGACGCCGATCCTCATTACTGAATGCTCCTCCTCGAGCTCAAGCGCCTCCATCTCTAAAGCATTCTGCCAATCCCCCTCTCCCCCTCCACAGCCATGAAGTTCATCGCCACCGTCGCCCTCGTCGCCCTGGCCGCCGCGCCGGCGCTCACGGACGCGCTCAAGCACGTCCAACTCGCGAACGGCGAGTCGCGCATCCTCAGCGCCGCCAGCAACAGCAACATCAAGCAGGACGGCGGCCCCATGTCCAAGGCCACCACCGACTCGCGCCCGAACGTCCACAACGGCGGCGTCAACTTCTACCCGTACTCGGCCGACATCCGTGACTACATCGTCGCCGCGCACAACAACGCGCGCGCCACGATGGTGCCGACCCAGGCGGCCAACATGCGCCAGGTCTCGTGGGACGAGTCGCTGGCCATCGAGGCCGCCGAGCTCGTCAACACCTGTGTGTTCGAGCACGACACGGAGAACTACGCGTACGGCCAGAACCTCATGTACGGCGGCCGCACGATCTCGACCGCGGTCGTGGACTCGTGGATGGACGCCTGGGTCAAGGACGAGATCTCGCCCAGCGACCGCGCCGGCAACGGCTTCATGGACCTCGACCACGCCTCGGCCGTGCTCTGGGCCAACACGTACCTCGTGGGCTGCGCGTCCAAGATGTGTCCCAACGGCTACCTCACGGCCTGCAACTACTTCTCGCCGGGCAACTGGCAGGGCGAGCGCACGTTCGTGCCGGGCACGCCGTGCTCGCAGTGCCCCTCGCAGGCGCCGTACTGCGACGCCACGGGCAAGCTCTGTGTGGCCGAGAAGCCGTTCACGCCCACGCAGGCGCCCGCGCCGCAGCCCACGCCCGCCCCCGCGCCGCAGCCGGCCCCGACCCCGGCCGCCACCACGAGCGCGCCGGCGCCGACGCCCGCCGCGACCACCGGCTCGCCGATCGACCAGAACCCGATCCAGCAGCAGACCACCGTGCCCTCGGACCAGGACCCGAGCGGCAGCGCCAAGCCCACGCCGTCGCCGACCTGGACGAGCGACGAGAACTCGGGCAGCACGGTCAAGACCGACTCGCCGGTTGTCCAGCGCCCGATCACCGAGACGCCCGCGGCCACGCTCGGTGTCGAGACGCCGGCGCCGACCGACAAGTGGGGCAACTTCGAGACCAGCCCGGCGACCAAGCCCGCCATGCCCGGAGTGATCGCAGCTCTGTGCAGCCTGGTGGCGCTGGTGCGTGCGTTGTAAGTCAACCACGTCGCCAGTTGTACGTTCCTTGTCTAGAACGCCCAGCCTCGACGCCCCCCTTCTCTTCCCCTCTGTGGGACTCCCCCTCGGCGAACGCAAGCCGAGCATGGGAGCAATGGGGAGGCCGTCACCCCTTCCAGTGTGCATGTGCACCGCGTGTAGTAGTAGTAGTAGTAGCAGTCGTCGTGAGTCGTCGTCTCTTGTCCGTGAATCTTGAAAGTCCCGAGTCCAGTGAATAACGCCCAGTATATGGAGGCTATATGGAAAATACATCCCTCATTCTCTCCTCGATGGAGAAACACAACAAACATGCTTTCCCTTCGTGCCAATGACACTGCCTGCCCTTCCTTTCCACCTGTGATCCTCCTACTAGTACTACGTAGTAGTACTTTGGAAGGCGAGTCGCTCGCTGGACATCTACGGCAACCCAAGCACAGTTCACAATCAACACCACCCATCAGTGTCATCGGTAGTACTTTTACAGTCATATTGATTTTGGTTTTTTCTTGGCACACGCTTAGTTGTCCTTCTTCTCCTTGTTCTTGTTCTTGTTCTTCTTGCGCTTCTTCTTCTCGCCGTCGGCGCTGGCACCGTTCTGCGCCTGCTGCGGCTGCTTGGGCTGCGGCGCCAGCGTCTTCTTGGCCGACTCGTCCTTCTTCGCCTGCTTAGCCACGGGCTCGGCGGGCTTGGTGGCCGAGGCCTTCTCGTCCGACTCCGAGTCACTTGCGACCTGAACATAATATAAAAGCGTCAGCGAAATGGCCGAGAGAGCACAGACCACGCGCCGTTCACACACACACACACATGCAGCGATACACAAGGAGGGGGGAGGGGGTATCTCGTGGAGAAGGGATGTTGCACAGTTATGACTCGTATGATTCCGATAGGAAAGACCACGAAGAGCCTTTTATGGACAGCAATAAGCAGCGCCGCCGCTTCCCGTCCACTGCACCGTCGTCACGGCAAGCTTAACCGCAAAGCCCCCAGAAGGGGCAAAGCACAACAAGGCGCGACAACGATGCAGCGACGCGGGAACGGTGCGGCGGGCCGGAGCCCGGTCTTCCACGTGCCGTCCACACTCCCCCGAAAGAGAGCGAGACGGCGCCGCTTCGCAACTGAGCCCCGGGCCAACGGCCACACACCCGAGAGTGCGCGGGCCGCGCCAACAGCGGGCGCCAGCTCTGAGTCCACGCGGAGACAGCCTTAAGGACCATGCGTGTGTTTGAAGCGAGAAAAACTCTCGCTGTAAAGGCAACACTTTCCTATCCCAAATGGTCTGGACCGCCCGCGCACGGGAGCAGGCGCGGACGGTAATTTACAAATGGGTGCAATACAGAGAACATACACACACACACACAGCGATAATCACACACTCAGACGCACCTGATCCCACGTGACGTTGGCGTCGCGCGCGCGCTTCTTGTTGGTGGTGGTGGTCTTGGCCGGCTTGTCGGTCGAGACCGCCGCGGGGGCAGCGTCCTCGACGAGCTCTGCGGGCGGGCCGGGCTGGAAGTAGCCCGTGAGGTTGACCTTGCCCGTGCCCTTGGCGATGTAGAACTTGACCTGCGCCGCGCCGCCGCCGACCACGAGGTCCAGCTTGACCTGGTGCGCGTGGGCCGCGGCGCCGAGGTGCGCGACCACGCCCTTCCAGAGCGACTGGTCCATCTGCGGCGCCTCGAGTCCGAGGCTCACGACGCCCTCCGCGGCCGCGGACGCGAGCGTCGCGTGGCACACGGTGAGCACGTAGCTCTTCGGGATCTTGACCACCGCGGCCTTGGTCTCCGTGACCTCGCACGCCCAGAAAAAAACCATGGCAACCCGACAAGGAACGAAAGCGGAACTGAGCCACAGCGACAGAGAGAGAGAGGGAACGGAGACCAACGGGCGAACAGATCCAAAAAGCGCCCTGAGGGAAAATGACTGGATAGAATAGCCGGCGTTCAAACTTGTGTGCACCACACCACTATACCCCACAAGAGTGACGATCCCGGTTGACAACATGGCTACACTAAAAGATCGTTTGCCAAGGGCTCAGTAGGATTTCTTGGATGGCGCGAGCGCCGAGAACACGGGCAGCGACGCGCGCTTGGTGCGCTTGACCTGCAGTTTGAGCTGCAGGCGGCGCCGTCTGTACGCGGTCTGGAGCCGCAGCACGGCGCGGTACGCGGCGCTCTCGCTCGCCTTGAGGAACACGCCGCTCGGCGGCGGCACCTCGCTCACGCGGTGGTGGCGGAAGCTGTAGTAGAACACGCACTGCGAGCGCGGGTCGACGCACTGGACCCACTGGTCCTCGGCGAGCAGCCGGTCGTGGATCTTCTGGTGGCCGCGGCGCTCGAGCTCGAGCCGCGTGGCGTGGTCGCGTTGCAGCGCCTCGTCGATTAGTTCGCGCACGACGCTCGGCACGGTCGCGACCAGCGCGCCGTCAAAGTCCGCGGGCCGCTCCAGCACGATCTCCTGCGCCACGCGGTTGTAAAAGTACTCGACGCCCTGCGCGGTCTCGAGCCGGAACCAGACGTTGGCCTGCGGCGTGCGGCGCGGCGGCGCGAGCAGCGCGTCCACGTCTTCGAACGCCGGCAGGCACGGCGCGTAATGCGTGCGCAGGTGCACGTACGCAACGCCGGCCTCGGCCCAGTCGCGCAGGCACGCGTACGCGGCCATACGGTGCCAGCAGCGGTGGTCGCGCGGCGCCGCGTGAGTGGTCTCGAGCAGGCGCTGGACTTGTGGTAAGTACCGCGCCGACAGCGCGTAGGGCTTGGTGAAGAGCCCCGTGGGCTCGTTCGTCGCGGCCCACTCCCAGCCGCCCGTGTGCGCGTCGATGTTTTTGACGAGCCAGAGCGCCCAGTAGTCGCGCCACACGGCCTCGTCCGAGAGGTGCGACGGGTACGCCATGTCGAACAGCAGCAGCACGGCCTTGGCGGTCGCGAGCACGGCCGCGTGCGGCGCCAGGTCCCAGCTGAGTGGGTCCAGGAACTCGCGCTTGGGTTGCTCTTGCAGCGCGATCGCGCGCTCGTCCACCTGAGCCACTTCCGGAATCCAGCAAGCGTGAGCGTTTAGCTCCCTAGAATACGCAGCAAAAGGTCCAGATCGTACCGATGGCGGCGGCGTCGACGTACCCCCAGGACGGGTCCAGGTACGCGCGCTTCTCGGCCAGGTCGTCGCGCAGCTCGGCGACGACGCGCTCGTCGGGCACATCTTTCTGCGCGTCGCGGCCGCGGCGGATCGTGTCGACCTGCGTTGTCAGGTGGGAGAACAGCGCCTGCTCCGTGGCGTTGGCCGGCTCAGACCGCTCGAACACGACGCGCCACGCGCGCCGCACGAGCTCGCGGTCGTTGTCTGGACCTCCCATGGACAATGTGGCGACTTCAAGTGGCTTTGGTGGGTAACAACGAACGGAAGGGGCCGGCCGCTGCGGAACGGGAGGATTGTGTGCCTTCACCCGTCCGGAGCGCTCGGTCCGTTCACGATGTGTATTATTGACAGGAAGGAAGAGAGGTGGCGGTGGTTTATACTTGGTGGGACGGTGCGGTCGCAGCCACGACTGCGGCGCCCGAGCCGTCCTCGCGGCCCGTCACGAACGTGCCGATAGCTTCCACGAGCGCGCGGGTCTTGAGCAACATCTCGTCGTACTCGTCCTCGCAGTCCGAGAGCGCGACGATGGCGCCGCCCGAGCCGAGCGACACGCTGCGCGCCGTGACCAGCGCCGTGCGGATGATGATGTTGAGGTCGCAGCTGCCGTCGAGCGAGAAGAAGCCCAGTGCGCCCGAGTACACGCCGCGCGGGTGGCGCTCGAGCGCGCGGATGAGCTGCATCGTGCGCTTCTTGGGCGCTCCGGTCATCGAGCCGCCCGGGAACGTGGCCGCGAGCACGTCCACGACGTCGCGCGCCGCGCGGCGCCGGGCGCGCACGGTCGTGACGAGCTGGTGGACGGTCGCGTAGCTCTCGACCTTCATGAGCTTGGGCACGTGGACCGAGCCGATCTGCGCGACGCGGCCAAAGTCGTTGCGCACGAGGTCCGCGATCATCATGTTCTCGGCGCGGTCCTTGGCGCAGTGCGCGAGCTCGTCGACAATCGCACGGTCCTCGGCGGGCGAGCGCCCGCGGCGTCGCGTGCCCTTGATGGGTTTGGACTCCATCCACCCGTCGCGCTCCATGCGCAGGAACCGCTCGGGCGACGAGCAGCACACTGCGTACGAGCGCTCCATGCCATGAAGGGCTTCCGGGTAGGCGCTGCTGTCCGGTGATTGCGAGCGGAAGTGGCCGTCCGGATTGCTCAGGTAGAAGGCCGCGTACGGCGCCGGGTTGCGTCGCCGCAGCACCTGGTAGAACGCCAGCGGATCGCGGATCGCGACACGCGCTCGCAGCTGGTTCGTGAGGCACACCTCGTACGTCTCGCCGTCGTGGATCTGCTGCTGCACGTCGGCGATGTCCTGCATGTACTGGTCGCGGCTGCGCGACGGGTGGAACACCACGGGCGACTCGGAGAACGTGCGCGGCGACTCGACTGCCGGCTCGCTGCTGGTGAGCACGACGAGCTGCGAGGCCACCGCGACGTGCCACGCTTTCGCGGCCGCTTGCGCTGTGTCCTCGGCGCGGCTCACGCTGATCGTGAAGACGCAGGCGTCTTGGTGGTCGAACACGAGCACGCGGTCCGCGAAGAGCAGCGACATGTCGGGCACGTACTCGCGTTCCTCCAGCTTGCGCTGGAGATGGTCACGCAGCACGGTGGCGCTGGCATCGCTGTCATCTACGAGCCCGTTCTCCAACATCTCATATCCGAGGTAGCCGACGTAGCCGCCGCGGAAGCTGAACGGGATCTCGCCCGACGCGCCGTCGAGTTGGACGGTATCGTGGCTACTGAACTCGTTCAGCTGGTCGCGCAACTTGGCCATCGCGTCGGCGTGCTCGGTGATCTCCACCGAGCCATCGGCCTGGCGCACACGCAACTGGCTCTGGAGCACGGAGAACTCGAGACAGTGCGCGAGAGGGCCAGATCCGTCACCCATGAGCGAGAACCGCGAGGTTTGACGGCCCTGCACCGAGGAGGCCGAAGGCGCGTCGACGGTTCGAAGGTCCACGTAGTTGCTGCTGTCCAGCCAAAACGACCGGGGGGCTGCGCCGAAGAGCTCGTTGAACACGTGCTGCGCAAAGTCGAGCGAGGCGAGGCCCGTCGCGACGCGGTCGATGAGCACCGAGTACTTCGGCGCTTCAGTCGACACGCTCGTGGTCGTTGCGGCAAAATTCGCGCCGACTCCGTGGTCGATCGTGTCGTGCGGCATGTGCCGATCGCCGTGTTCGAGCAGGCACTTGGAGGGCGCGACGTCGAGCGTGGCGTCGCGAAAGTTCTGGAAGAGCTGGTACCCGAACGTGCTGCACACGGCCTCCGGGTGGAACTGCACGCCGTACTGGGGCTTCTCGCGGTGCTGGATAGCCATGATGACACCGTCGTCGGTGCGAGCCGTCGCCATAAGTTGTGCCGGCACATTCGACGGGTCGACAACCAGCGAGTGGTACCGCACGACCTCGAATCCGTTCGGCACATGCGCAAACAGCGACGGCGCTGGGAGCGACGCGGTCTTCTCGTCGATCACGATGCGGCTCGTGCGACCGTGCATGACTTCGGGGGCGTTGATGACGGCGCCGCCGTACACGTGCGCGAGACCTTGGTGGCCGAGACACACGCCCAGCACGGGCACTGTGGCGTGGCGAATCGCGTCGGCACACATGCCAAAATCCGCGGCCACCGCCGGATGGCCCGGCCCGGGCGAGATCACGACGTTGAGCACGAGCTCCAGTGACGGCGCCTCGCCGCTGTCGCTGCTGGCGGCGCTGTACTGTGCCCGGATCTGCTCGGCCTGTTGCTGGAAGTGGGCCCACGCGCGCGCCCAGTCGCCGCCGAACGCGTCGTTGGCCACCACGACCGGCGCGACGCCGTTGACCTCGGCCAGCATCTGGAAGATGTTGAACGTGTACGAGTCGTAGTTGTCCACGAGCAGCGAGAGCACGCGGCGGTGCTGCGCCGGCGCCATCGCGACCATTGTCCGGTGGGTTCTCGTCCGCGGTGGCGCGCTTTCTCCGTGCTTCGCAGTGGTCTGCTGGTGCGGCACACGAACGCGGTAAGACGAGTGACGCGGATGGTGAGCTGCTGGCATTGTTGGGACGCCCAATGACCAACACTCTGCGAGCAGCTCCATTCCCATAAAGGGGCTGGGAACCCCTTATTAGGGGCGCTTCCCCCGCCACTCGTTTCGAAGGTGGTCCACTCGATTAGCCAATCAGAATCTTCATTGAATATATTAGCCAATCAAAATGCATTCTTTGCGATCTCGGTCCACGAAACGACGCGTAGGAACGTGGCAGACCGCTTTCCTAAAATTCAGGAACAAAGAGCCGACATCACACCGTTTCTGGTTCCAAGTAAGAGTGAGAAGTCACGAACGCTGGCAAGGCACGCAGAGGCCAGGACCATTGATGCAACGTCCGTCGGCAGCGGCTTTCCAAAGCCCCGCTAACCCGGGTGTTCGCTCTCTAGACAGCCCGGAGTGGAGTGTTAACTCTCCCCCTGCGATGTGATTACTGATCTACGTGGTGGTAGTACGAGGAGGCTGAGGAAGAGGAGGCGGAGGGGGCATCTACCGTCCATCGGGATTCCCAGCCGTCCCAGCTTCCTGTGCTTCGGCTGGATCGTCCGGGGAACACGAGGTGCCTCGTGGAGCCTCGCTCGGTTGTGTTCCTTATCATGGAGCGTTGCAACGTGATGGTGGGAGTGAGGGCGTTACTGTTCGCGTAACGCAACGCGGCCGAGGCCAAAAATACGTCGCCGGATGCATTGGCGGACGGCACCTCGGAGCCGCCTTGACCTCCGGCATATTCACTGCCCCTGTACGACTCGTTCTCTCGCCAAGAGCAGCACGTTGCGACTGAGTCATCGTGCTCTCTCACGAGCACCTCCAGCGATGCGCAACTGGTCGCTGCTCGGCCGCGCCGCGGGCTTTCTGGCCGTGGACCTGCTCTGTCTCGGCTGGACGCTGTGGCTCGTGGCGCTCACGATGTACCCGAATCACACGATCAACCGCGTCATGGGCACCACCGACCTCGACCACGGCACGTTCTGGCACTTTGCGGACGTGCCCGCCGCGGTGGGTGCCGTGGGCGTGGCGGCGCTGCTTCTCGTGGCGGTCTGGTACCTCTACGTGATGTGGCTCGTCGTCCACACACTCTGTGGCAGCCAGAAGCCCGTGCTCAAGAGAAGACGCAGCAGCGCTGCCAAGACCGCGGCCGTCGCCGTGGCCACGGCGGTCGTGGCACCGACGGCGGGTCCCAGCTCCGTGCTCACGCGGAGCAAGAACCGCGTGGCCACTGAACTGTTCTCCGTGGGTGACGACACGGAGACGCGCAAGCGACTGGTACAAACGCGACGTGGCTAACCTGATGAACGTACCGCACGACGATAGACTGACACCGCCGTGATCGTGTGTTTGCTCGTCATTTGTTAGCACGCGATCGTCAAGTGCGTCGACATCGTGATCCACTGGGTGCTCCTCGTGCAGCTGCTCGAGGACGGCATCCCGGTGCCGCTGGTCGTGGTATTCTCGTCGGTCGTCGCGCTGCACACATTGCTGTTCGCTGTCGTGCTGGCGCTACCATATGATGGCATGGGGCGGCT
>JAADWV010000490.1:0-25467 GCA_023336295.1 Pythium folliculosum | reverse complement strand
CGGCGTGCCGCATCTCCCCAGCAACGCAGCGCTGGGAGATCCTGGTGAAGTGGCTCGGCCTCGACGAGGTCGAGGCCTCGTGGGAGCCGGCGGAGACGATCCGCGAGGACGTGCCGGTCCTCTTCCAGGCGTTCCTGGACGACGCGCCCGACGACGAGAGTCGCATGGTTCTGGCGGCCGCCGTCGCGCCGACGGCGCCGCGTCAAGACCGCGTCGCCGTGCCCCCTAGGCGCGCGCGCGGCCGGAAGGGCGGCAAGACCGCGACCGCGTAGGCGTCGCGGCCGCTGTGCACGTTGGCTCGTGGGAGCGCGTGCTGCATGAGTACGTCGATCACCAAGATGGAGGGGGAAGTGATCTGGCGGTATACGCCACCGCCAGACGGTCATCTTTCCATGACCGGCGTATACTATACATGGGTGCTATTGAACTTCGGGCGGTACCGCCGGCGGGAGGATTCGTGCTGGCGCTCCTTGCCGCCCCCCTACGCCCTGGGGGCAGGACGCGTGGCCGCCCACGCGCTGTAGGAGTCTTAGAGCAGGAGCACGAAGTCGAATACAATCAGTTTGCGTTTAGCCCTACGCCGTGCGCATCGTATCTTCCAGTGAGAAAGATCATAGCCTCCCTGTCCTTTTGATGCGGGGGCAGTGACTGCGGATTGGCTCGCTAGGTCCGCACGCAGCTGGACGATCCCACCAACGTTATCGGTAAGACTCTTTTGATGTTGCGGCAGCGGCATTCGGTGCAGCGAGCAGAAATCGTCGACAGCCACGCGTGGATCTCCACACACCATTATTGCTTGAACATCTCGGCTTCGTTAGAATCTTGTGCTGTTGCTCTGTGACTAGCAGAGTGTCCCCGCTTCGCGGGGAAGGTCTGGATGCCTAGCAACCCAAACTGTTTTGAAGGGTATTGTTCTCAATATAGCCAATGATATCGCTCTGCGATGTTTTTCTAGCCAATCCAACAACAACATTAATTATGGCCAATCAAGAAGCCGGATTTGCGTCACGCTTTGGAGGCGACGACATCGCTCCGCGACAGAACGCGCTTACTACTTGGTTGTAGATGCTGTGGACGCAGATCACGCAAGGCGAGAGTTTCGCCTACCCCCGATTCAGTCTACGTCTCACATTGGACAATAATAGCCCTCCCCGAACCCGCTGTCCATCAACAGTGGTTGATGCCGTTTTCACTTGATTTTCGTATGCGCTGGGAAGAGCCTCTCCCCTCTCCCCCGCCCCTTGTCCACTGTGTGTAATTTTTCCCCACACAACGTTCACGCGCGCACGAGAACAAGCGCAAAACACATTCGCGCGGCATTCCTTCCTCCCCCGACGCGCTGCGAGTATGCGGGAGAAACAGGCGACCGCGACGGCGACGCCCACGCGCGCGGCGACGCGGACCAAGCCCACGGCGGTCAAGCCCACGCCCACGACCACACCCACGCGAGCCACGATGCGAGCGACGACGCCCAGCGCCGGCGGCAAGAGCCCCATGACGCCGGCGTCCTCGGACAGCAGCGGACGGCTGCGGACGGCCAACACCCGAGCGCCGGTGGCGGCGCGCAGTCCGTCGGCGTCCAGAGAGAAGCCGGCGCCGCGGTCGGAGCCTCTACGCAGCAGTCGTACGGGTGACAAGAACGCGCAGACGACGCCCACCGCGCGGCGCGCGCCGACCTCTCTGTCCCGGTCCCCTCCTCCTCCGGCACCGTCGTCGGCTCCGTCGCGTGTGGCGGTGGGCTCGAGCGAGATGACCGCGTCCACAGCCTCAGCCTCGGCGACGCCGCGCATGACCAGCGTGAACAGCGAGCCTCGCGGCGGAGGAAGACTCAGCGGCGCGTCCGACTTGCAGCTCGGAGAGCCGCCGCTCTCGCGGTCGCTGCGGCGCTCGGCCAGCAGCATGTCGACGGACACGGAGGAAGTGCGTCGGCTGCGCACGCAGCTCCAAAGCGTGAAGGAGCAGGTGTACTTCATGCACAAGATGATGCAGGGTCTCTCGATGCCTGCCAAGCAGAAGCTTCAAGGTGCCACGCCGCCTCTCGACGCGAGCCAGCGACTGTCGTTCTCGGGCATCTCGCCGGTGAAGAAGACTCGCGGCAGCGTCGATGTGCTCGTCATGCCCGACGAGCAGAACCCGTTCCAGGACGCGTGGAAGCTACCGACCGCCACCGAGCATAGGGCATCACTGTTCCTGGATGCGCCTGCGCCATTTGCGCGGTCGGTGGGCAGCGCAGTTACTGAACCGTCGGCGAGAGAGCGCGAACTGGCGAGCAAACTGAACGCAATGCAACTGCAGAACGACTCGTTGAAGGTGCAGCTTCAGCAACAGAGAGACGCGTTCGAGTCGACAGAGGCAGAGCTCAAAGCCCAAGTCGAAGACTGCTCTGCCAAGCTGGCAGTCATTGACGCGGAGAATTTGCAGCTTCACAACCACATTGAAGAGTTCGAGGAAGAGAATCTGCGCCTCCACGCAGCGCTGGCCGAGATGGCAAACGAACAGGATGTTAGCGTCGACTCGAACAACCAGGGCGAAGCGACGGGTGGAGCTGTCGCCCAAGACACAGAAGATCTCGATGACGAGCTGGGCATCGACGGACTCGGTGTTGAGCCCGACGATATTCATGCGCGATGTGACGCGAAGATTCACGAGCTCTGGCAGACGATCAAGACCTTGAAGGCGTACGTGGAGACGTTCCGCGTTGAGAACGAAGACTTGCGCGTCCAGCGCGATAACGCCAGCGCATCAGCTGAGCGTGCGTGGCAAGAGAACGTCAAGCTCGCAGGGAACAACAACCCACAGCAGAAGATCAAGTACGTGGAGGTTCTGAAGCAGGAGAATGCTGAGCTGGTCCAGAAGGTTCGGGAGCTTCAGTCGAAGCTCACGAAGAAGCAGTTCAAGCGTGGCAACGACACTACTCGCAAGGACGGGCGAGGAAGTTCAGCGTCCGGGTCAGAGCCCTTGGACGAGTACCCTTCCATGGAGAGCGCCGACAACCACAGTGACGACGGGTCCTACGAGGAGCGCACGAAGCTTCTCAAGAAAATGTGGGCCCGCAACAAGAAGCTGGAGGAGGAAATCGATCGTCTCAAACAGGAGAAGCAGGCGCTGGTCATGCGGCAACCACGCTCGCCATCGGTCGATTCCAGACAGTCCAAGCAGTCGTCCACACGGTCCATCACGCGGTCCACCACGCAATCCACCACGCAGTCGAGCACGACCAGCTCTCGCTGGAGAAAGTAAAGTCAAGATCCACACCCTCATCCGTATCATAGTCGATAGTCTCCACAGTACGGTAGCTGTCATATAATAACCCTTTCGTGTCCGACGTGGCGTCATCAGTGTGTCTGAATGGGATGCGGCCGCCTTTGCAGTTCCGCACCAAGTGCATGGTATCCATCTGAGCGATGATTGGCTAGAAATGCATGTGTGTGGGGCATGATTGGCTCAAAGTGGACTCTGCTCTTGTCTTCTGTGGCGAAAAAGCAACACAATCCCCAGACTTCGACGCGTTTTCGAACGAGGAGGGTATACTCGCGATCTCCGTCGGCAAAAAAGCGCGCGCCCTCACCGAGGCGGCGCGTTCCCCTGTTTCTGTGAGAAGGTACGAGAGTCTCTCTTTCTCTTTCGCTCTTTGGCCTCGATGGAGATTCAGGCGTCGCGTGGCATGCGATCAAGGTCCGCCTCCACGGCTGGCGACGCCACGAGCGCCACTCGTGTCGAGACGGGACTAATGCAACTGAGTGCCGCAGCCGAAGCCGCGGGACCGATGGCACCGCTTCCGATGTCTGCCACCAGCCCACGCAGCGCTGACCCTGAAGCCCCGTCACCAGCGTCAGAACGGGAAGCCCACGGCGGCACCAACGGCCACGAGCGCCAACGCCGGAATGACTCGACCAGCGGCAGCAACGACACGCTAGCCTCACGGGTGGTGCAGCTAATCACGACCAAGCCCACCACGGCGCCCCCAGCTAGCGCGAAGGAAGCCGCCACAGCGAGCCATACCATAGCGACGGTCGCGACGACGTCTACTGGTTCTGGCGCAGCGAGTGGGACCGACGTGGGCCTGCCGCTTGGCTGGCAGCGCGTGGTCCACGACTCGGGGCTGCCGTGCTTCGTAAATCAAGACCTCCAAGTCGTGACGTGGACGAGACCGTACACTATTGATGCTGTCGGCGGTGACTTCCTCGCGCTCGCCAAGACCCACGTGCCGCCGCTCAGTATTTTCAGCCGGCGCGATGTCGGCCAGCGCCACGCCCAGTTGCTTGCGCGACGAAAGCTGTCCGCGGAAGACGCCGACGCTGTGCTGCCGCAGCCAAACGTCCGTTGATCGTTTGGTTATCATTTTGATGGAGATGAAGCTAACCTGGTGATTGTTGGTGTCAGGCACCAGCACAGTCAAGTAGCATTGTCCCGGATGGACCCCACGGACAGAAGAAGCGCAAGGCAGAGCAGTTGGTACGAAGCACCGAGCCGACTGTGCACGTCCGGCGAAACGGCACAGCGATTCCTCTTGTAGAGGTGAACGGGAAGCTTCTGGAGGGCCCGGAAGGCAAGTCTGTCCACGCGTTCCTGAGGGTAAGACTCCGAAATTCTCTGATTTGACACACCTCGGACTGCATACTGATCCCCCCGCTGGTGCGACGCTCTGGACAGGATTTTGCGATGGCCATGTGGAAGGCCGTCCCGCAGTACACTTTCACGAAGACCGACGGTAAGGGTAACACGAGGAAAGAAGATCGAAGAAGGCCGTTCGCTAACAGAACGACTTATCATCAAGCAGGCAGCAGTCTGCCCATGGCTTGTTCCGTTCGAATCCACGAGCGAGATTATCTTACAACTCCAGGCCCGAACAAGCCAGTCGCGAAAGAAGCTGCAGCTGAGGCCGTACTAGAGGAGCAGTACGTTTTAAGGTCGTTCATTTGTTGGATGTGGTGGCCATACCTAACTCGCCGTGGCAGTATCCCAGGTTACTGGACGGAGCTGAAGAAGCAAGGCCGCGTCGGGAAGTATCCACTCATGCCGCAACCACAGTCCCCTCCTACGCCGCCGACTAAGGAGGAGCCCAAGAAGCCTGTGGGTGATAAAGAGTCCGCGATGGTAAGCGATCTATCAGATTGAAAATGCTGTAAGGCCGCATGACTAAGTGCTCTGCGTGTGGCGACCGAACTTCAGACTATCGATGAGTTCAAAACACTCGCGATCGGCGATCCAAGAGTCCTGCAAGTACGGAACAAAACGTGTCGTACGGGAAGATAAGTTTCTCATGAAACTTTCGTGTTGACGTCCAACTAGGCCTGCATGGACCTGTCGATCAAGACCCCAGCACAAGTCGTACAGGAATATCAAAATCGGCATCGGGGCATCTCTGTCAACTACAACACGATCCCGTACGAGTCTGAAGGACAAAAATTGTTCAAGACGATTGTCACGGCGGGAAACACTGTGGCAGAGGTGAGCTGTAACCTGTTTGAAAGTTCTAGATGGGCAGATACACTCACGAGATTTGAACTATGATGGATAACGCAGGGCATCGCGTCGACAAAAAAGGTGGCCAAGCAGTACGCGGCTCAGTCGCTACTTGTGATGCTCCATCAGCGATCGATCAAGTCCTACCAGGAGGTCGCAGACCTGTACAATCGCGGAGCCCACAGCGATCTCCTTAACCAGATGCCGCTCACTGTGCAGACTGATACGGGGTCCGCGAGAGCATCGCCGTCCAAGAAATTACGGCGTGCATCCCCAGTGCACAGTCATGCAGTCGCATCCACGTATAGCCAAAGCGGCGGAGTGTACGCTACGAACGGGGGAGGCGGCCGTGGATGGGAAGGCGGTGCCTACGCAGGGTACGACAGTGGGCATGGCGGCGCGTGGCAGACCCGTCCGGACAACAACAGCTATGGAAAGAAGAACGAGCGCATCGTCGAGTACTATAGCCCAAACTCCAATGGATACGGGGCGTACTACGGTGTTGGGGAAGATTGGGCGTACAACCGACCACCACAAGCAGCGTACACGTCACAAGCAGCATACGCTCCACCGCCGTTTATGCCACCCGGGGCTGTGGCAGCGCCTCCCCCACCCCCTGCGCCGTACGCTCCGCCACCGCCCCCATACGCAACCAGACCTCTGCCAGGTCACCCCTACGACGACCCACGTGTACCGCCGTACAACCGACCGAAGGTGAGACTCTGACTTGCTCTGCTCCTGGCGGTACATGGCTGACGCGTTGTTGGAACAGTTTTGAAAGTGTCTTTCCGTGCTCCAGGTCGGCGATCGCAACGTCAACGCCGTGGACGGGCGGCACGTCCTATGTAGTGCTTCAATCGTATTTATTCCGCTCTCCATCTTTCTTGAGGCGGAGACAGAGCTCACCGGATCTAAACGTGAGAAACCTGGTTGCACTGATGATGGCTACACTGCAAATCTGGGCTTATGTTGCGCATCATCTGAGTAATGCAACTCACGCGTGACATACACGCACCATACATTGTTGTCGCATCGTCAAGTCAGACCAAAAACCATCCGGATTCGCGACAACGGGCGTGCGTCACGGACAAACAGCGAACTTCGGTTCTGCCGAACCCAAAGGATCCGCTCGCCCAGTGCGAAAAGCTAGCCACCGTGGAAGCCAAAATCCTCCCCACCGCCAGTCCGAAACTCTCCCACTACACATCCCGCCGGACAAGGACGATGGAGGGCTATCTGCTGGCGCTCCCCAAGGGCCGGGACGCGCAGCTCTGGTTCTGCGCGCTCGAGCACGGTGTGCTGCGCTGCTACACGAAACCGGGCGGCGCGCTCGTGGACCTCGTGCAGCTCACGCGTCACAGCGTACGCGTCGTCGTGCAGACAGAAGGCGCGTGCCCCAACGAATTTGCGGTGTGCGCCATCGCCGTCCACTTTGACGAGGACCGCGCCAAGCTCCGGCTCGCGCGCGAGAACGAGCGCATCCACCGCTTCGCGGCGCCGACGCCCGAGAAGATGCGAAAGTGGGGCCGCGCGATCCAGAACTGGCGCCGCTATCCGTTCGTTGAGCCCACGCTTGCCGCGGACAAGCAGCCGGCGGCCGCGGCTGCGCGACGAGCCGCGCTGCGGGAGGAAGCACAGACGCTCATTTCGTTCGTGACATCATTCGATTTGCGACTCAAAGTGGCCGTCGCCAAACCTGGCGTCGGCGAGGAGCGGATGGATCAGTACGACAAAGGACGCCCATCAACGGAGTGTCGGACTTCTCTGATCTCGACTACCAAGCACAACAGCGCCAGCGACGCCAAAGCCGACCGACTGTCCCTCCCGACAAGCCGCGTGAGCCAGGTCGCGAAATTCGCGTCGTGGATACCAGTGCGCGTACCGTCATGGAGACGGATGAAGTCATCTCCGCCGCAGGCGTAGACAATATGTAGGGGCGAGGTTTTCTGAGTGCGTTGAAGTATTGAATCAACGATTCTTTCTTTGTTTTCGTGCGTGTATCCTGATGGAACGAGAACTCCGGTTGAGAAAATCCATGCAATCACATTGTTCTCCAACCAAGTGAGAAACGAGGTGGGCTCTTAGAGGTAGAGACCCTCGGGGATGTTCGCCTTCTTGCGGTACAGCGCCTTCTCCTTGGCCTTGCGGAAGTCTGACTGCGTCACACGCATGCGGCGCTCGCGCAACGCAAGCAGACCGGCCTCCGTGCAGACGGCCTTGATGTCTGCGCCTGAAAGCTCGTCCTTCGACATGACGAACTCCTCGAGGTCGACGTCCTCGCTCAGGCTCATCCGGCCCGTGTGAATGTTGAAAATACGACGCTTGGTCTTGACGTCCGGCAGCGGGAACTCAATCTATACGTCACATCAAACATAGGTACACAGACACGCGTGAGCACACAATCCTCCGAGAAGCACAGAAAACTCGAGAACGCACCTTTCGGTCAATACGACCTGGACGGATGAGCGCCGGGTCGAGGCTCTCAATGGCGTTCGTCGCCATGATGACCTTGACATCACCACGCTCGTCGAAACCGTCGAGCTGGTTCAGCAGCTCCAACATCGTACGCTGGATTTCGCGCGTGCCGCCGCTGTTCGAGTCGTAACGCTTGCTACCGACGGCGTCGATCTCATCGATGAACACGATCGAAGGCGCGTGGTCGTCGGCGACGCGGAACATCTCGCGCACGAGCTTGGGGCCGTCGCCGAGGTACTTTTGAATGAGCTCCGAGCCCACGACGCGCAGGAACGTCGCCGACGTCTGGTTCGCGACGGCCTTGGCGAGCAGCGTCTTGCCCGTGCCGGGCTCGCCGTAAAGGATGACGCCCTTGGGCGGTCGGATGCCGATGCCCTCGTACAGCTCCGGGTGCGTGAGCGGCAGCTCGACGGCCTCTTTGATCTCCTGGATCTGCGACTCGAGCCCACCAATGTCGGCGTACGACTCGAGCGGCGCCTTGTCGACCTTCATGACCGAGACCATGGGGTCCGTGTCGTCCGAGAGGATGCCGACGACCGACATGACCTTGTTGTGGAGCAGCACGGAGCAGCCGGGCTCGAGCATGTCCTGGTTCACAAACGACATGACGCCGACGTAGTACTCGGGGCCGACCGAGGACGAGACGATCGCGTGGTTGTCGTCGATCATCTCCTCGAGCGTGCCGACGCCCATGGGCGTGCCGCGCAGGTCGTCCACCTTGGAGCGCTCCTCCTCGTCCTTCTCCTGCTTGGGCTTGAGCACCTCCTGGTTCTGGATGAACTCCTGCTCCATGAGCAGAAAGTCCTTGATGCGCTCCATCTTGAGCAGACGCAGCTTGCACTTGGCCGTCGGGTACACCGTCGGGATCTTGACGGCGGCCGCCGGGCCCTTCTTCTTGCGGCGCTTGCGCGTCATGGCGCCGCCGCGCGGCTCGAACTTCTTCTTCTTCTTGGCGTCCTCCTTCTTCTTCTGCGCCTCGTCGCGCGACTGCCGCGGCAGACCGCTCTGCCCCTGGCCCATGGTGGTCGGCTTCTCTACCTTCTCTGGCGCGATTGCTTTGCGAGGAAGCAAGAAGATATCGAGCCCCCCGTGGGGGAGCTGAAAAACCTTAGATACGTAAAAACCTCGCACGGGCAGACCTAGAAACAAGTAGTAGCCAATAGCATCCGCGAAAACGGTCTAGTGAAGCTATGATTGGTGAAAATCGAAAGATACTGCTCAAGTTGAAGCCATCATCAACGATGGAGCGCGACGTCTCTTCGGTTCGCGGACGCGCATTGAATGGAGACCGAGGCCTATACCACACGATAGTTTTGTACGACCGCACGCTAAAAGGCTGGTTGGATTACCAAGCCTACTGCTGTTGCATACGGCCGCGTACGCGCTTCTCCCCGCCCACTACCATCAGGCAATGGCTGTTCGTGTCGTCGTGGGGATCCCGCAACCATCGCCTGGTCGCAGTTGCCGCTCGTATTGGTGCTGCCCTTCACCCAGCGGTTTCCATCGTGGTTATAGATTGCGCTTCCCAAACGAAGAAGATAGACAGCGGACGGCGCCGCTTGGTGCACCTATTTATATCAGTGAGCTACGGCTCAGCAGCTAGCAGAGCGAGTGAGCGTGAACAGTCCCGGCGTCTTCACCGCCCCACCCCAGCGGGCTCCACTGTAACGATCGAGCAACGCGCGGCGCGGTTCCGTTCGGTTGGACTGGTGCCGCGCGAGCCGCGCAGGATCTTTTTCAGAGAGCTCGTTCCTGGATAGACGCGCAACGCCCACTTTCCACTGCCCTCAAAACCCTCGGGTTGAGCGAAAGAGGCTGCTCGCGCTACTCGCATTTCCCTCCTTTGCAGCTGCCGCGGCCAGTAGGTTTTGTAAGCCCAGATCGCTCTCTCGCTCTCTCTCATCGGCGCCCAAGCATAGATTTAAGCTGCCGTACCGTAGACGAAGGAACAGAGACTACCCCGAGGGCACAAGAGCGCTTCCACCTTCCATCCAGCCGATCGCTCCCTGCAATCTCACTTACACTCGACCCGCACAGACCACCAGACGAACTCCTGCTTCAACACGTACCACACAACCGATCACACAACGCAATGGCTAGCATCAACCCGACGACAACACAGTTCCCTCCAGCCCACGCGGCACAAGTCGACAAAGTCGCGGGCGCCTCGTGCGAGACGCCGGTCGCGGAGCACTCGCCGCGTATGGCGACGCTTCCGTCAGCCACGGCAGCCGGGGTCAGTTCGACGAGTGCACCACGACCGCCTAGTGCAACAGTCGCTGAAGGAGCAACTGGAACGCCGTCCACAGTTCCTCCTGGCGCACCCGCGACCGCAGCCACGACAGTGTCGCCCGCGGCGCCTCCGCCGCGACCGGGCACCCACGCCTTCAACGTGTCGGGCACAGCGTTCGAGATCGATCTGAAGTACAAGTTTCTCAAACCCATCGGCCACGGTGCGTACGGCGTGGTCATCTCCGCCGAGAACACTGAGACAGGAGAGAAGGTCGCGATCAAGAAGATCTCCAAGGCCTTTGAGGACATTGTCGACGCCAAGCGCATTTTGCGCGAGATCAAGCTGCTCCAGCACTTTGACCACGAGAACGTCATCACGATCGTGGACCTGCTACCACCAGGGTCGCTTGAGCACTTTGACGATGTGTACATCATCTCGGATCTCATGGAGACCGATCTCCACCGCATCATCTACTCGCGCCAGCCGCTCACGGACGACCATATCCAGTACTTTTTGTATCAGGTACGTACTTGTGGGGCTCTGATTGTTGCTCCGCTCATCTGATCGTCGCCGATCATCTGGTTGCAGATTCTCCGCGCGCTCAAGTACATCCACTCGGCTAACGTGCTCCACCGCGACCTGAAGCCGTCCAACTTGTTGCTGAATTCGAACTGTGATCTAAAGATCTGCGACTTCGGGCTGGCGCGTGGCGTGGAGCCTGACGAAGAGAACATGGATCTCACCGAGTACGTCGTCACGCGCTGGTACCGCGCGCCCGAGATCATGCTCTCGACGAGAGAGTACACCAAGGCCATCGACATTTGGTCCACGGGCTGCATATTCGCCGAGTTGCTTGGCCGCAAACCGCTCTTCCCAGGTGACGACTACATCCACCAACTGCAGATCATCTGCGAGAAGCTAGGCACGCCGACCGAGGACGAGCTCCACTTCGTCACGAGCGAGAAGGCGCGGCGCTTCATGAAGAACCAGCCACTCAAGCCCGGGGTGCCCTTCGCGCGCCTCTTTGCGGCTGCCAAGCCCGCAGCCATCGACCTGCTGGAGAAGATGCTCGTGTTTGACCCGGCCAAGCGCATCTCGGTCGAGGACGCTCTCGAGCACCCGTTCTTCGACTCGCTTCACAACGCCGACGACGAGCCCATTGCGGACTCTCATTTCAGCTTTGATTTTGAGAAGGAAAACCTGACCAAGATCCGTCTCCAGGAGCTCATCTACGAGTACGTTTGTGGGAGTGTGTTGGTTGTCGTGATGAGATGAAGCTGACGTATAGGACTGTGCTGCCAACAGGGAGATCTGTAAATTCCACCCGTCGCTGCCGCCGTGTCTCAAGCGGGAATCCGAGTCTTCGTCGATTTGAAGACGCATCGTGAGCATCTATGCTGGAAGATCCGACACAGGAGCCACCCTCACCATATCCGGTAGTACACTAACAAACTCGCCCTTTTCCCTCGTGAACAAACCCAGCCACAAAAACGCCAAATACCACGAATGTAACACTGCGAAGACCACAGCGTTGTGTACTATTCTCCCTTGTCTACTGCTTGGCTGCGGGCTGGTGGTAGTTTGTCCACGGGCCACTGTCCTTGGCATAGAAATCCATGGGGTACGAACCATCGCGCCACGCGGTCTGGCCCAGGCAAACTTCGGCTTCGTAAGGCGACAGGAGCGGCTTCGGGAAGGCGTACCCCCAGTCGATTGATAGACGTGGACACGCGACCTGGATCCACGCGTCTACCTCGCCGAACACACCGAGCTGACGTATTCGAGTGATGGTCGTGAGTAATCCAGCTACCAGAAGCTCCCGAAGTGCACTTGCTTGAGTCTTACCTTGTCGGGGAAGATTTCCGAAAGCAAGAGAATGAAGTACTCCTTGCCCTGGTCTTCCAGCATGTGCTTGAGATGGTCCAGGATATGGACGTTGCCCTGGCGCCCGAGCGTGCCGAGAATGATGCCGAAGCGCTGCGCTGACTTGGCCTTCTCGATCGCCTCGTGACGCACCTGCATCATCTGTGGGAGATCGTAGTTCTCGATCGAGAGCACCTTCGGGTACGGGTCGTAGCGGTACGCCTGGATGTGCGGGTTCTGGATCATTGCGGACTGTACATGGCATCCATGAAGCGAGTGAGCACATGGTGCGTAGCACCACTCATCGCAAAGCAGTTCCTCACCTCCAAGTGGAAGCGGCCGTCGGCGATGAACACGAGCGCCTCAACGTCATCGAGCGTCGGCGACGTGCAGCCCAAGACCTCTCCGGGCGATAGCGGCTTGACCTGCGGCACGTAGAGCTTGGTGAAGTGGTCCTTGAGCTTGGTCGAGACGAGGTGCATGGAGTTGCCGAACTGGATGGTGCCCATCAACGCGAGCTACAAAACAACATGAAGAGACTCAGCCAAGGAATTGCGCTGGAATCACCGCTTCTTGATTACCTTTGTTTCCTGCGGGAAAGTGAGCTTCATGCACTCGACGAGCTACAGACAAACACACGCGCACAGATGAGGTTTGACGTACGTGACACCGTGCTCAAGAAGAACTAGACAGCAACGCACGTGGTCCACATCGATGGTGATGTCCACAAACACGTAGAGCATCTTGATGGTCGTCACGTCGATCGGCACGAGGCACGAGTGGCCGTAGTGAATCATGAAGTCGGCGCCGAGCGCGAGCGCCGTGAGGTCGTCGACGCAGCACGCGCCGTAGGTGACGTCACCCAGGATGATCGTGTCAGCGCCCGTGAAGCGCTCGATGATGTCCGAGATCACGCACGAGTAGAGCAGCAGCCCCTCCGGGAACTGGAGCGCCACGCGCTTGCTGCCGGCCTGCTGGATGCGCCACACTGTCTTGCGGATCTCAAAGTTGTAGTTCCACGGCAGCTGCTCGATCGCGCGCGTGAGCTCCGGGTCGTTCTGGATGGCGTCCGGGATCTGGTTGGCCATGCGCCGCTTCAGCGCCGCCTCGGACGCCTTCTTGGAGCGCGGCTTGCGCACGACGGCGAGCTCGCTGGCCGCGCTGGCGCATCTGCAGCCGCTCGGCGCGTCACCAGTGGCACCGCAGCTCTTCGCGGCGCCATCGCCGCCTCCGCAGCTGCCGCCGCAGCACGCAGCCGCGTTCGTTGGCTTGGTGTGCTGCTTGCCGGAGAAGCGAGGTGGCGACGGCGCCGGCGGGGCCGTGGTGTCGTCAAGTGGCTCCATTCTCACCTGGAAGCAGGATGTGATGGCCACTGGTGATGACGGCCTCGAATGCACCGAAAACAGAGCTCGACTATGTACGATTTCATAAATTCGGTATGGCCCATCATTCTAGATTGGGCTATTCGTACTTTAGGACCTCCACACTGCTGGTGACTCACCAGTGGTGAGTGTGGTGACATGGGCGAAGGTGAGCGAGGAAATGTGCTCGAGCTGCGCAATGTGGTGTGTCCGTTACGTTCGAGAAGCTGCAGCGCTTCCCCTCGAACATGGGACCTGGACGATGGACCCTAAGGACGGAACACTGACGCAAAAAGGCACACACGGCGGTGGTATGAGGCAAAAAAGAGCGTCTCATTATTGTTTTTCCAACTCTCTAGTCAAAGCGCATGAACGTTGCAGACGACGGGTCCAAGAACTTGATGTCCAGCGGGATGCCCGCGCCCATGGTCGTGCTCAGGTGTGCTGCCTTGATGTACTTGCCCTTGGCGCCCTCGGGCTTGGCGTCACTGAGGGCGACCATGAACGCGCGGATGTTCTCGAGGAGCGCCTCCTCCGAGAAGCTCACCTTGCCGATGCCGGCATGGACAATGCCCTTCTTCTCGGCACGGAACTCGACCTGGCCGGCCTTGGCAGCGGCGATGGCGTCAGCGACGTCCATCGTCACAGTGCCCAGCTTCGGGTTGGGCATCAGGCCACGCGGACCGAGGACCTATATGGAATGTGAAGAGTCAGGTTTTTATGCGAGTACTGAGATTGCAGGTGGTGAACACGTACACGCGCGACGCGACCAACGAGCGCCATCACGTCAGGCGTGGCGATGCAGCGGTCAAAGTCGAGCTGGCCCTTCTGGACGGCCTCGACGAGGTCCTCGGCGCCGACGATCGTGGCGCCAGCAGCCTTGGCCTCCTCGGCCTTGACGCCGCGCGCAAAGACCGCGACGCGCACGGTCTTGCCCGTGCCGTTCGGCAGGCTCACGACGCCGCGCACGCTCTGGTTGGGTTTTCTCGGGTCCACGCCGAGCTGGATCGCAATGTCCACAGTCTGCAGGGAGGACACATCGTGTCAATTTCCACAGCCTTCCGGTCGATCCGCATCCACTCTGCGGCCACGCACCTCGTCAAACTTTCGTCGCGACTCCGTCTTGGCATCGAACACCGCCGTCTTGACGTCCACCTCCGGCTAGCATCAGAGAGAAACAGTGGTAAGCGTGCGCGCCCCTTGGACGATTGTTCGCACAAACGCGCTCGCGCTCACCTTGGGCGTGCGCGTGTTGCGCGGCTTGAGGCCGAGCGCCGCCGGGTGGCGCGCCGGCGCAACCGCTTCGGCCGCGACCTCCGTCTGCGCGGCCGTGGACGCGGCGCGCGCGAGGCTGCGCAGCAGCGCGCTCTGGAGCTCCGTTCGCTTGCGCACGATCGCCAGCATTTTCGTCGGTGGGAGCTGCTGGATGGACTGCTGCGCCTCACACCACACCACACACTGGCCAGCCAAGACCAGCGTCCGGTTCCTACCAGATGGGCTGTTGGCTCACATCAGTTACGAACTCATCGAACGAATAGGGTACGTCGATTCGTAACCCAATTACACCGTACCCCCCAGGTGCTTGTGTGTCAAGCACGGTTGCACTGTCGCAACATTTCACGCATCGTACCCTCGCATGCGTCTCTCTTCGTGGCTCACGCTCGCGGCAGCGGTGGCCTGCGATGCTCCCATCGACGGCGCGTCCGTGCCGCCTGCTGCGCTGTGCAGCTCGCTCAGCGGCCCGTTCTGCACGGGCGTATCGAGCGACTTTGTGACGCCGCCGCCCCACGCGACGGCGCTACTCGACCGCGACGAACAGGTACAAAGTATTCCAACATAGCAATCGAGACGACCATCAGCTAACGGCATATTGACTTTGTATGAACGACAGCGCATCCGCGAGGACGACCTGAATAAGCGGCTCAAGGTGGAGCACGTGCTCAAGCAGTTTGAGCTGGAGGCGGCGAAGCAGCAGAGTGCTCGCAGCAGCGATGATGACGATGTCGACGAGCGACTACTCGAAGAACTGAACGAGCTCTTAGACGAGACAGTCGCGCTATTGGCAGAGCTGCAGGGTGACGAGGGCGCGGAGAGCCCGGTGGTCGGATCGTTTGCGTTCTCCAGTGAGGGCGACACGTATGATTTGCTCGAGACCATGGACGGCAAAGAAATGCAGGTTCGAACCATCGCATGTTGTCCTGCTTACCCTCTGCAACAGCCCGGAAAGAGACTGATAGACTGTATTCTCTTCTGCACGATAGGACTTTTTCGTGCTTGCATACGACGAAGTACTGCGCGCTTGGGAGTCGACGCTCGAGGACATGTCGCCGGAGATCTCGCAGGGACTTCGCCAATCCGTCGAGCAGCTGCGTGGCCTGGAAGACTATGAAGCCTACGAATTCCAGTATATCGATGACCCTACGATGGACAACATGCGCCAACGGTTCAAGAACCACCGATTGATGGAGGTGCAGCGCACGTTTGAGAAGCTGATCGTCGCGAAGAATGCCCACGAGCGCCACGTCGCGTTTGAGTCTGTTGTCTATCTATTCCAGCTCGCACAGGAAGAGGAGGAAATGCTGCAGGAAGAGCTCCAGCAGGAGGAAGAGGAGGCAGCACAAGCTAAGGCCGATGCTGCCGCGTCAAGGGATGATGCACACACATGATGATGAAGAATGAACTCCGTGTGGTACTATACCCCCTTCCATCCACACTAGTATATGAATCATGTGGGGAAAATCAGTTGGGGTGTGCTGAGGCGGCTGCACTCGAATGGGGCCCGACACATACAGTATTTGGTGGGGCCCTCACAGTGGTGGGGGTGTCTTGGAATCGGAGATTGCCAATCTCGAAGCAACAATTGGAAATGCCTCGCAATTATTGTAATTCTGATTCGGCTCAGTTCTACTGATAAGATATATCTGAGTCGTTGCGCTCCGTTCCCTCGGGAGGCAGCATCGCACGCCAGGATGATGGCTGGGCGCGGACGTGGTGGTGGCGGCGGGCGCGGCGGGCCCAGCCTCGCGGACGGCGACTGGAAGTGTCCTAATCCAGGGTGAAACGGCGCTCACGTCTCATGCGCCTCTATCGCCCATACGCTGGCGCTGACATGTGCTTCCTCATCTTCTCTGTTTGTAGCTGCACGAACGTGAACTTTGCGCGCCGCTCCGAGTGCAATCGCTGCCACACGGCACGGCCGGATGGCGCCGGTGCCGGAGCAGGGGGAGCGCTGCCGAGCCTCCCACTCGACGCTCGTGGGCCACCGGGTCTCTTCAAGGCCGGCGACTGGGCGTGCACAGTGTACGTGTGGGATGCTGCTGCTGGGCTGGCGGAAGATCACGATGATGGTGATGAAGTGATTCATAATGGGACGTAGATGCGGGAACATGAACTGGGAGCGACGCAACGAATGCAACATCTGTAAGGGCCCGAAGCCGGGCTTAGCCAGCGCGGTGCGTTTGTTCCCTCGAGTGTTAGCGGTTCTGTTCGCCTCTAATTGGAAGTTTCATGCAGGACGAAAAGCGCGACGGCGCCGGCGGTGGGTTCAACGAGAGACAGGAGCGGTGCGTGCGCAAAGTGGGACGCAGGAGAGCTTTCGAAGTGTTCTAAGTGAGCAGCCATACTTGTGAACCGTTAGTGTGGCGTCCGCAAAGAAAGAAGTGGACGAAGACGGCTACGACGACTTTGGCGTCAAGAAAAAGGTGCGTGACGCACCTGACTGGCGGTGTCCTGCCGATCACTCACTCTTGCTCGGCGGTGCGGTACGAAATAGATTGTGCGTGCGAGTAAGGCTGAGCGAGAGGCCGCAGCGCTCGCTCGTCTCAAGCAGTCGTACAGGTAAGTCGATTCGGCCCCGCCTGGTGTGTTGGTTCATCGAGCTCATGGACCTTGTTTCCAATCGAATAACGGCAACAGCGCTGTCATTGTCGCGGACGACATGCCGTCGGTATCGACCCCGCATCCTGCACCCGGTACGCTCTCTCATCGCGAATCGACTGCTGAAAAATCGAGCGACCGCGGTGAGAGTGACAAGCGCCGCAGTCGGTCTCCAGTGTCTCGCCGGAAGGGCTCGGACAGCAACAGGCGCCGTAGTCGAAGCCGAGACCGTGGCCAAGACCGAGACCGACGCCGACGAAGCCGCAGTCGCGAACGAGAGCGCAGTCCGCGCCGTGATACACCACAGCGGAGAGAGCGGAGTCGATCACGCAGCCGAGACCGTGGCGGGCGCAGCAGCCGCCGATAAGCCGGGATGACCAACGCGTGCCTACGATGCGACTCTATGCATCGTGTTAAATCGCTACGATACCTGTTTAGTTTCTAGAGCCGAATGACAATTCCGCTGTCCGCAGTTCTCAGTGGGAAATTTCGTCTGGGAGGGTGCCGTTCTCCCTGGTTGCCGTTCAGATATACCAGCCGCGTGGTATGGAGAAACGAGGCCAAAGGGGAGGAAGGCACAAAACTCTCCAGTATTACAAGTCAGCTACATCCGCAGACGCTACTGGAGACATGCTCCACGCGAGTCGGGAGACACGTCGTACTACGTAGTACATCGCTGTGAAAAAGTGGATGTGTGCTGGTTGGCACGTCTGCGCTCACCACGGCAAGAGCACACATCGCAGACACGCGCAGCAAGCGCCCCACACCGCACTAGAACTGGCAAGTGGATACACCTCGGTTCGGCGATCTCACCGCGTCCAAGTCTCGGCCGAGTTGGGCACGACGAAAGTCGCCAAGTTGAAGTGGTCGTTGACCCCTGATTGAATGCAATTCAATGAATTGCGAGAATCTTTCCCTCGTTCTAGTGCCGCTCGCGAAGCTTCTGGTCGGCCGACCACATGACTCGAAATTCAACTATGGCGACCAGGCAGCTCGCGGAGGAGCTGCGCGGCTACGCGCGCTCGGAGCGCCACCTGCGGCTCTTCCAGGAGTGGGCCGACGCGCTCAGCAGCGCGCTGCCCGTGCAGATCTGCAGCGACAAGGCGCCCGACGCCGCGATCCGCGACGGACTCTTCCCCAAGCTCCAGACGACGCGCCTGGGCGGCGTCGTGCTGTTCAGCCCAGCGCTCGCGTCCACGCAAACGCTGCTCCACGAGACGCTCAAGCCGTCGGCGCCCGCGGGCGTCGTGTGCTACACGGCGCACCAGCTCAGCGGCAAGGGCCGCGGCGCCAACACGTGGGTCTCGCCCGAGGGCTGCCTCACGTTCTCGTTCCGCAGCGAGTTCTCGGACGGCAACAGCCTGCCGTTCGTGCAGTACCTGTGCTCGCTGGCGATCGTCAAGGCCGCGCGCGCGGTCCACACGATGCCCGAGGGAGTGGAGAACCCCGTGCGCATCAAGTGGCCCAACGACATCTACGCTAACAACGTCAAGATCGGCGGCATGCTTTGCCAGTCCGAGTTCAAGGACCAGCGCTTCGCCGTGACCACGGGCATCGGCATCAACATCTCGAACCGCGAGCCCACACAGTGCCTCCGCGACGTGCTCAGCACCGAAGGAAACCCGTGCAATGTCACCAAGTGCGTCCTATCGCTCTACCCATCTCATCCTTGGAGGTGCCTGCTGACGAAACCTGTGTGGATGTGTTTAGGGAGGAGTTCTTGGCGGCTTTCCTCAACATTTACGAGGAAATGGAGACCGAATTCTTGGCCAAGGGCTTCGCGCCGTTCATGCAGTCGTATCTGGACCACTGGCTCCACTCGGGGCAGGTCGTGCAGGTCGCGGCCGACGAGACGGCTGCCAAGGTGCCGGCCGTGATCAAGGGGCTCACCTCCACTGGCTGCCTACTCGCCGAGGGCCAAGGCGGCGAAAAGCTCGAGTTATACCCGGACGGCAACTCTTTTGATTTCCTCTCTGGTCTGCTCAAGCGCAAGATCTAAGAGCTAGTCGCTACACATCATCACTTGGAGCCAAACTCTTCTTCCCACTTGGCGAAACGTTCGAGCTGATCGGCGCCGACCGACTTGGACACATTCTCGAGTGCGGTCTGGAAGTCCTCCTAAGATGAATATAATTCACACAGCCATGTATCGTTAGATACCGCGACGCATCTTCCATACCACAACAGCCCACGCACCCAGGTGACCACGAGCGCGTTCTTCTCGTGGGCCTTGAGCTCTTCCTCGGAGGCACCTTCCTGCTTCTGGCGGTGGAGCTCCTTGAGTACTTCGGGTGTGTAGAGTCGCTTGACAGGCATCATCTTGGCCGTCTCGCACAGCCCGCAGATGTCATCGCCGCTATATCCCTCGGTCGAGGCCACAAGCTTGTCGTAGTCGATGTCGGGCGCCACGTCGACCTTGCCCAAGTTTAGCTGAAACAACTGACGGCGGCCGTCGGCGGCGGGCAACGGAATGTCTACAGTACACAAGCCCGCACCAATGACAGCGATCATTAGACACAGCAACCTACTCTTCCAAAAAAATGCCATGCTGGTGTATCACCCACACACGCGCTTTGTCAAGCGGCGTCGCATGGCCTCGTCCAGCTCCCAAGGCAAGTTGGTCGCCGCGAGCACCATCACGCGATTGTTTGGGTCCCCCGGGTCGCCCGACGATACGCCATTCATCTGGACCAGGAGTTCGGTCTTGACACTGCCATAGTACCCAGCGATCGTCAGTTTCATGGTAGAATGCTTTCACGAGAGGTCCATGGGATGTCGTACCGCCGCGACGATTCGTGCTCTTGCGCACCGCCGCGCGCGCCGGCGATCGCGTCGATCTCGTCCATGAAGATGATCGCCGGCGAGTAGTACCGCGCCATGTCAAAGAGCACGCGCACCATTTTCTCCGACTCGCCGCGGTACTTGGACGCGAGCGTGGACGCCGAGACGTTGAAGAACGTCGAGTTGCAGACGTTTGCCACGGCCTTGGCGAGCAGCGTCTTGCCCGTGCCCGGCGGCCCAAACATGAGCACGCCGCTGCAGGGCTTGAGGCGTCCGTCCTGTACAAAATACCAAACAATGAATCTCCCTCTCGATGGCTTCTCCGTTTGGCAGGAGCGAGGCCACGCACCTTGAACAAGTGCGGCGCGATCTGCGGCAGCATCACGGCCTCCTGCAGCAGTTGCTTGGTGTGCTCGAGCCCGGCGATGTTGTCGAACGTGATCTTGGAGGCCGTGTCCACGATGTCGCGCTCGATCATCTCGATCAGGTCCAGGTCCACCATGCCCTGCTCGCGCGCAAACTCCGAGTACTTTTGCTTGCCGCCGATGAGCTCCCCGCCACCGCCAGGGCCGGGAGGCGCCTTGTTCGCGGCGCCCTTGGCGTCGGGTTTGCCACCGCCTCTGCCCGCGTTGGCGGCGCCATTCTTGGCGGCCGGCGCGTTGTTGCGGCGGTTGTCGCTCGCCGGCGCCGGTCGCGCCTGCCGGCGCTGGTCGTCACTCGGCGTGCGTCGCCCCGACGGCGGCGGCTCCCTCGCCCCGCGTGCCACGGGACTCTGCTTGGCCACGCGACTACAGTTACCAAGGACACAGCACTCGTCGGTACACAAACGGCAACCGAACGACCGCAAAAACCTACTTGTTGGCGCGATTGTCGACGTTGGCCCACGGCGGCGGCGCGCGTCCGCCCGCCGGGAACCCCCCACCGCCACCACCACCACCACCGCCAGCGCCGCCAACGCGAGCGCCGCGAGCCTGCTGCTGCTCGGGCGACGGCGGCGCCCACACGTCCGGGTCGCGCTCATCGGGGGCCTTGCGGGACTCGGGCGTGTACACCTCCCACGCCGGTGCCTCAGCCGGCTCGTCCACGGGCCTGGGCGCGCGCGCGTGGTGGTGCTTGGCGTGGCGCTTGGCCGCCGCGCCGCCCGGCGGCACGCGGAACGCCTGGAGCAGCTCGGCGTAGTCCGTGTACAGGCTCAGCTCGTTCTCGAGCTCGATCTGCATCTACAAGACGACACAAACGCAATCCTCAGCACGCCGGCTTAGCTCCCTTCCCTTATGCTAGGTACCTGGAGCCACGGCTGGCGCTCCGACATCTTGCTCATGCGGCGGATGAACTGGCGCAGGCGCGCGAGCGTCTTGTTGAAGTGCTCGAGCCCGCGCTCGTGCTGCGACTCGGCGCAGAGCTCGCGCGCGCGCGAGAGCGCGTCGCCCATGTCGCGGATGTCCTCCAGCTGCATGGCGGCCATGGCGCCAATCCGCGCCAGGTCTTCTCGGTCGTCGGCGCTATTCGGTGCTTCTTGGGGGAGAGAGCCACATGCAAGTTGAAGAGGCGCCTTTATCAGACACACACACACAAAGACGCAGAGGTGGGAGCTACTAGATGTGACTATTTGCCCATCGGGCGGGTGCGACGAGAGGGCGTGAAACGGCGCGAGCGGAGCATGCAAAAGAAAGAAACATAGCGAGAACAGAGTGGCGGTTGGGTGGCACGCCGCCAAGCGTCGCATGCGAGTGTGTGTGTGCGGCTTTTTGCCACTGTGCACTGTTGGGTGAGCACAGCTGATAGTCAGTTTGCGTTTCGGAAACGGCGGGTGGGCAAGCCACTGTGGGAAGGAAGTGGGCATGCGAGTGTGGAGTTGCACTTGGCCATACAACGACGCTTGGCAGCGCATGGATCGTAGGTACAGTCGCCTCCACAGGCAGCCAGCCAAAGAGCGACCCGTGGCAGCGCTGGCTGCTTTGCGGCCCACGGCGGATGGGATCTGGAAGCGCGGGGGTGGAGGAGAGGAGCGGGATTCGAGTCCGCCTAAGACGTTACACCGCCTAGAGGGCTGTACGGGCGCAAATTTCTTAGTTCTTAGGTACTATAAGCAGAGTTCAAATAATCATGACGCATGGCACAAAACGACGGACGACGGAGGCTGGGTTGTGTGTGAGGAGGAGAAGAAAGACGGCGACGCGTGGCGCTGGCGCTGGATCGGACGCACGGACGGAAGGGGGTTCTACAGCGGCGGCGCCGCGTGGTCCGGGTGCGCTGTTCTGGGCGGCGCGAGCGTCGCGACGCGGTCCCGCAGCGCGACGGTCTGGAGAAAATAGTGGTCCTTGGACGTCGTGTGCGCGTGGAGCAGCTCCTCGTCGAGCGCCGTGACGATGCGCAGCAGCGCCTCGTAGTCGCCGCGACACTGGCGGTCGAGGCCGCGCAGGATGCGCCCCCGCGTCCGCGCGCGGTCCTGCGCCGGCATCTGCTCCCGCCACGGCGCCGACGACTTGCGCACGAGCGTGGGCTTGGTGGTCGCGCCCATCGGCAACGCCAGCGGCGGCATATTCGCGCTCTGGTGACGGCAGGACGCCAGCGACCTGTGCAGGATAGCATTCGCAACATTAGACGTCTTGATCGATCCATTCGCATTCCAAACCGGGAGGCGCAAGTACGTACGGGAGCGCAGAGGAGGTGTGCGGCGAGCCCTGCTTCGCGCACGGCGCCGGCACCGACGGTGCGCGCCACTGCGGCAGCGTCGGCCCGCGGAACGCCTTGGTAGTCGTCGGTTCTGTACCCACATCAGTGCGAGTTAGAGAGATCCACAGAAAGAACAAGCCGCCACGAGAGATCGGCGGAAGGAATGCGACAGAGCGCAGCTGCGGGCAAACGCACCTGCACCAAGCGAGCACGCGCGCGGGGATTCGAGAGGCGAGAGCTTCTCGTGCGGGGAAGGCTGCGGGCGGCTGAGGAACGACAGGAACGCGGCGGGCGCCGCGCGCGTCTGGCTCTTATCGTCGAGTGAAGCCGGCGGCGTGGTCATGGGCAGCGCGAGCGGCGTCGTGGCGGCCATGCCCTCGACGCTGAGCGGACTGCGCATGGGCAGCGTCGGCGGCGGCGGGCGCTGCGCGTGTACGAGCTTGGCGAGCGGCGAGTCCATGAACACGCCTGGCGGCGGCGGCGCCGACGGAGGCGACAGGTCCACGCTGTTGTTGCTGTCGCTGTGGCGCGGGCGCTTGTGGCGCGACGCGCTGGCGCTTTCACTGTCGTCGTCGCTGCTGCTGCTATTGTTGTTGTCGTGGCGGGTGGCGCTGCGCTGGCGCTTGAGCGTGACGCGGTCGGCGGCGTCCGTGGACGGCGGCGGCGGCCGCTGAATGCGCAGCGCCGGTATCCGGCGCGCGTCCCACGAAGACGCTGGCGAGTTGTGGCTGCTGGTCGTGGTCATGGAGATCGTGGGCAGCACGAGCCGGGGCATGCGCAGCGAGAACGACGATACCGGCGGCGATGGCGACGGCAACGAGCCTATGACGCGCTTGGCGTCGTGGTCGTTCGTGGTGGCGGGCGGCGCGGCGGCGCTCATACTGGTCGCGGGCGGCGCGGCGCCTTCGACCACGCGGCAGGCCACGCGCAGCATGAGCAGGTCGCTGTGCATAAGACGGCGGGGCGGGGCGGGGGCGAGGCGGGCGGCGTCGGCGGTGCGGTGAGTCGGCAAGTGAGCCACGCGTAGTCGCGCGGCACAGCTGGGCAGCTTCGCGGCCGCGTCCGGCGAAGAGGCGAATTGGCCACGCGGGGACTAGGGCTGTTGATTTTTTTTTTCTCTCTCTCGGCACGCGACTGTGCATGCGGAAGCACGCCATGTACGTACGCGCCGCTCTGTACCAACACTCATCTAGGATGCCTGTCTTTCGGTCAGATTTACATAGAGGCCTCGAATCGATGGAAAAAAGTGCAGAGTGGGAGGCGCGGAACCGCCGCCGCGGTTTCTTTCCTTTCTTTCGGTTCCGTCGCTGGGCGAAGTGAGCTGACTGGCGCTTTGGGGCTCAACGAGCGCGGCGCGTGAGGAGCCACAAACTGGACGACAACGGCTCCATAAACAATCACAGACAATGGGATTCCATTCCCACTTGTTCCACAGCCCCACGCGCCTTCGGTGGCGCCGTTTCGCGGCTCAGAAAAAGATGAAGACGCCAGTTCGCATGGTCGGCGAGAATCTTGTGGGAGGGATGGGGGCATGGACGCATACAAAGATCCAAATAGAGTGGTCCACGCAGCTACACAATCTGAGGTGGCAAGATGTTGCGCGAACACACTAATATCGGACGGAGACACTACCACGAGGGAGATGCGTGATGAGTGACATGCACCAGTCAGTCTCTATTGCGGTAGGTGTTACTCGGTCTTGATGGGCTTGGCCGTGGCGCCGCGGCGCATCTTCTGGACGATCATGGCGAACCAGGCGTACTGCAGCAGGAAGTAAGGCATGCACCCGAGCAGGTACCGGCGGTCGCACTCGTTGTAGAGCCGCGGGATCACGTACAGCGTGTTGCCGAGCACGCGCGAGAGGAAGAAGAAACCCGCGAACAGCGCGCCCGCGACGCGGCTGTTGGTGAGCCGGAACCAGTTGTAGAACGGCGTGGACACCTCGTTCGTCTGGATCCACACGTACGGGTTCGCGAGCGTCGCGCGGCAGACCGTGTCTTCGTGCGCGAACAGCACCGTGCCCCAGAACACGCCCAGCACGTGGTGGACATAGTCCATCTGCCGCGAGCGCTGGAGCGACGGCAGCGCCGCGAGCCCGTCGCTGCGCACCATCGCGACGAGGTCCACGAGGAAGTACGCGAGCGAGATCGCGACGGACTGCGTGCTGTCCCAGTCGAACGCGATCGTGCTCGCGGCCGCGGCCGTGCCCACGACGCCGTGCGCGGCGTTGAGCGTCACGATGTGGTTCCGCCCGCTCACGCCCGCTGGCACCGCCAGCAGCACCGCCGCCCACACGCCCATCCACGCGCCCGTGGCGGTCGCGAGCCCCACGAGCCGCGCGTCCGCCAGCGCTAGCCACGGAAGCGACAGCGACGCCATGTTGTGCCGCCCTGTGGTCAGGTATCGAAATGAGTGGGTCGATAAAAGTTGGGTAGGGGGATAAACCAAAAAGACCACCCAGCCTGCATGTGAACGAATGGACTAAACCTTGGCAAAAAGAGGCGTATACTGGTATAGAACACGGTTATAATGGGGATTATGGGAGTCTGGGAAGCCCACGGGTCCGGTGGAGAAGATATATTGATATAGAGCTGGTCTCAAGATTTGGATGTACTTGGTATTTGTATGCAGAAACCACAAAACCCGCTATAACCCGTATGTCCCAATCTGGGGAACCCACCCACCCACCAAAACTACAAAACCCACCCATTGAGCCGTGATTTTTGGGTTCTTTTG